>WHYT01013043.1:0-37762 GCA_009806455.1 Tetrax tetrax
TTTTTTTTTTATTTTTTTTTTTTTTTTTTTTTTTTCTTTTTTTTTTTTTTTTTTTTCTTTGTTCTGTATTCCCTGGTTTAATTAGATGCCTTCTCCTCTTTTTCCCTCAGGATCCTTTTCTTTCTTTCTGTAGCAATTTGTGATTTACTGGCTAATTCGAACTCTAGTTTTTGTTACAGTTAAAAAAATCCCCATGTATATTCAGATTTGTGACTGTGTGATTAGTGTATGGGAGAAAAGGCGGGAACATAAAACTAAGAAATCCAGATAGAGAGACTGGTCCCAGTATATATGGCAACTGTGTCATAGCTCTGTTATTTATTCATCTGAATAATGGACAAATGGCAAAACTCCCATTGATTTCAGTGGGAGCAGAAGTTAACTCCAAATGAGCAGCTTTCCTACATGTCTAATATTCTGAGGACTCAGGTGTTAATTTGTGAAGAAAGATCAACACAGATGGGAAAAGTTATAGCTTGTGGAAGAATAGCTGGTTGAAATGCAGATCCACACAGTAAGGGCCTAATCTGCTTGATGCCACATACCGACTTCAATAAAAGTCAGGACCCTTGCAGGAATCCAAGCTAAATGATAGTAAAAAATCTAGATAGAGGCTAGACAAAGCCCCTCACTGGTGTGAAATCATGTGTACATATAACCTCCCACATACAGATTTGTACATGTGTTTCCTTAGAATAAAACGTTAATAAAAGGAAGATGGCACCCGGGAAGACCAAGCATCCAAGGCAACCCATCTGCACTCTTGTCATATGATAGACTTGGGCAAACCTAAAGCTGCCAATACAACTGCTCAAGAAGTATGCCAAGGGAGCAGATGCTACCTCTGCAAGGATATTTTCCAAAGTTTGGCATTCAGGACTTGCGCTTACCGTCCAGAGAGGAGGAGGTGAGGAAGAGAAAGTGGAATGATGTTGCCTTGGCACCTCCTGGTGTCAGCTTGCCTTTCACATTCACTTGAGTTAGATCTTTTCAATTCTTTCTGCTGCTGCCTGAGAGAGGCATCTGGTATGGAAGTTAAAAAGGAAAACAGCTACGTATGAAAGTAGAATACTGTGAAACTTGATGCTACCTTTCAAATATTTATTCAAAGGCAAATTCATGAGTGTGTTTAGATTTATGATGCGTAATCATGTTTGGGTTAGCAAAAGGCCCACAGAGGTACTGAATAAATCTATGAGATCAGAAGCCAGCAGGCTTTTTGTGAACTCAAGTGGCTGGAATAGAAGATTGTTATGATTTGTAAAGAGCAGCCTGAAAGCAATGCCTTTCGGAGAAGAGCAGGTCCTGCAGCACCTTTGTTCCTTCAGAAAGCTAAGGCATCCGTTCAGACCACTGCATGGATGCTGGGGGAGCCAGCGTTAGTATAGCAGGTCCAATGTACCTCTGAGAACTGCTTTTGTGCAAACACTTGCACACCAGCAAGATCAGGCCATCACAGTGAGCTGTTGCAACATGTGCAGAGGCTCCTGTGGGACACGGGGCAACCATGGTGCTGCTGCTAATGCCCAGTTTGGTCAGCAGGCGTTAGTGCTCTGCCCCTGTGGTCAGCACCAGCCACAACCAAATATACATATTTTCTTTAAAAAAAAAATCCTTTCTAGAATTGTTTAAATATTTCTCATTGTTTTAATTCCCTCTGTGTTACAAATTGTAAAGGGGTAACGTGACAGCCAGCAGGCGTGTATTCAGGCGCTCGGCTTTTCTAGTGACCTTCGGCATCTATGTTGTTATGCCTGACACTAGGCAATAGCCGTGAAAACATCCCTTCTTCGATCCAATCTGAGGAAACACAAGCACATCCAGCCAATAACACTCTCTGTTTCCAAAGGTTTGTAGTTTCTTCCAGGCTCGTGCTGATAAATAACATTCCAGTGTTTTCTTGAACATGAGAAAATACTCCTTGGGGCCATGCTCACAGTTCTTATCAAATTTATTTGGCTTTTGGACTAAGTACGCTTTTAATCAAGCCCTACCAGCACAGGAACTAGTAAGTGATGACCTTTATTTTGTTTTGGGGTTGGAAGAGGGGGAGAAAGAGGCAGGCTAAAACCCGATTCCTGAGGCTGATTCTCGCTGAGCCGTGACCGCCCGGTGCTCTCTCCACACTGTGGAGGTTGCCTGAACCTTTGGTCCTGACCCCTCCGAGGACGAGAGGGGAGAGCGAAGGGAGGCTTGGCCGAGCCCCTCAGCAGCTGGCAGCCACCCCAGGATGCGGGGAAGGAGCCCCAGCTTCAGGAGGAGGCCCATGCCTTTCCCGCCCAGCAGCACTCATGGGCAAGCGAGCTTGGTGTTTTTGTAACACGGCGTTTGCCCTTTCCTGCTGCTGGGCGCCACAAAAGGTCACCCAAAATGAACTAAATGCATCGTTTTCCTGGTGTGAGGGATGCAGTAGGAAACCTTTGAATGAAGACGGTGTTTTTGTTTGTCCTTCGAGTGTTCCGTTTGCTGCTGTAGTTCCTGTAGAGGAGCGCCGTCACCTGGGTCAAAATTCGCCTGAGTGTGCTTTCTGTCCATGCAGCAGCCTCCAGTGTGGCTGGGACTCTTGCTGGCAGCCCGGGGCAGCTCTTTCAGGTGTGAACTCTCCATCTTACCAGGTGTAGACCCAGGGACTGAGACCTTGGTCTCCCTGGCTCCGCGCATCCCTGGAGCATCGCAGAAACCCCAACCAACAGTCAGCCAGGGCAGAGGTGTGACACTGATTTGGGCAGCATTTGTGTGACTGGGGTTTAGCAGTGTCCTGAGCAGAAAACAACAGGAACTGAATCTCATTTGCTAGGATTGAAATATAGCAACCGATGCAGATCAGCCTGTCTCACTGTTTTTATGTGTCCCTGAGTCTAAAGTCATTTTTAAAATGTGAGTGATGCAATTTCTTGCATCTTTCATTTAATATGCTGCTTGGTAAACAGTGTTTTAGATTAGTATATTTGTAATTTAAATGAAGACAATACATCAAGTCAAGTCAGAAAAGAAGGAAGAAGTTTAAGGAATGATTGATGCCTCTTTCAGCATTATGCCCTCTTCAGAAAAAAAAAAAAGCCATAAGGAGACAGAAGAGGTGGGATTATTGAGGATCTAGTGGGGTAAAAGAGAAAAAGAAACTATTGTTCATGGTCAGAATACACTATTTTTAAAACCTCAGTCAGCTCTGATAGCTGAATCTGTTTTCTTCAAGCACACTAATAAATTCTGCCTAATTCATTTTTTATTCTCTCTTGGGGTCTGCTTGCAGATTTGCCTCAACAAAGGAAGCATCATGTTACTTCTTTTAAATAATTGATGGCTCTTGGTCCAAGCCAGCTTGAAGGAAATTCAAAAATAGGTACTGATTGAGTAAATACCCTGCCTCCCCCTGTGTGCGCACCCATATCCCTTATTTATTTTTGCAGCCTGGGTGACTGGCAGTTGCCGATGATGTCATCGAAGCTCTGGGTACACCCAGCACTTAGCGGCTCTGATTTCATTTATGTATTTATTTATATTTAAGAAAAGGAGAAGCTGTTAATTGTAAACTGTCTGATGGAGCTAAGAGCTCTTAATAAATCATCAGCAGTCTTGCGCCGTAACAACCAGGGTTGGACTTTAACAGGCTGCGGTTGGAACGAGTACCAAGAAAGGCATCAGGGAGACTTGCGAATATGCTCTCCCCTCTTCGCTGGGGGATGTGGTCTTCTCAGGGTACCCGTGGATCAGTGGTTTCCATCATCTTGGTAGTTTGCAGGCTTTGTCACGTCGCCTCTGACAGCAGTGTTGTTTCCATGGTATAAGTCTTTTCACTGGCAGCAAAGATTTGCCAAAGCTCTGTGATGTCATTTTTAAAGACGCACCCTTTATAATTTGCCATTTAAATTATTCAAAATCAGAGTGGTCTCAATTAACAACACCACCACCCAACAATATTTTTTTAAATTTTTTCTCCTGTTTTACCTAGCCTTGGTATTTTTCTGCTGTCTTTACAGCAAAAACTGCCACAGTAAGAACAGCTTTGATGTAAAACACTACATGGAAGAAAATAGTGGAGGAGGTTGCGTCTAGTGAGTTTTGCATTCATACTCTGGTTTGTAGTTCACCTAGCTTCATGCCTCTCCGGTTTTGATGACAGAAAGCTAAAGGACTGAAGGAAAATTAGTGGAAGGTGGCTTCTGTGTAAAACTGTTCTCTCTCTTAGATTTTTCTCTGTAAGGTATATCATCATTTTCTAAAGTTACTTACACACAATGCTGCAGAAGTAGGTGATGCTCAACTATAAAAAGGGATGATGTTTGTAGAAGAAAATGAGGAACTTTTTTTTTTCTTTTTCTTTTTCTTTTTTTTCCCCCCCTTCCCTTCCTCCAAACAGGCAAGTCCTAGAGTTCGTCTTGATAAAATATTTTAATGCATGAAACCAGCACTTACCTAGTAAATAAAATAAGGTCGTCTTGACCTTGCAGTATTATGTGGGCACACATGCCATTCAGATGAACTACTCTAATGTCCAATACCTTGGAGAAATTGTCAAGTATTTCCTCTGATGCCGTGCTTGTGTCACCCACGCTCGCTCAGTATTCCTCTCTGCCTGCTAACGGCGCTCAGGCCACAGAGCAGTTTGAGTGCCGACAGCCATAGCAGGATCCGGCCGGGCCTTTCCAGCTGGGAGAGCAAAGCACCATCAGGGGCATGTCCACATGAGTAGGTGCAGATGGACTGGAGCGGGCTGAACGTGGTTTGGCTCTGGTCTGGAAGCCATGGAGCTATTTAGTGCAATGCTGTCATCAGGCTAATACTTTTATTGTGTATTATTAGTAGCGTTCGATCTAGAAACTCCAGTATGAAGATTGAGCTGTCAGGAGTATGTCATATATTTGGTGTATTTATTGTCGTCTTTTCCTTCCCCTAAAATGAGTATCATCTCCAGTAAAGTAAGCATTGCAATGGCAGATAATCTGATTTACAAAGAAAGCTTTCTTTGAGAAATGGAGTAATGGAGACAGTTCTGTGTATTTCTCCTCCCATCCTTCCAGAAATGGACCTCTGGGGATCTGTATGAAGAAAATCATAGCATTTAGAGGGGGCATCATGGAGATATGAGTTCATTGTTTCTGGGGTGTTACAATCTAGGCAGCAAGAGGACGATGCAAGAATGAAACTTGAAATGATAATACCAAAAAATGCCTCCCAAAGTGAGGCATGCAATTGCATGTTTGGATATCTACAAAGTGTCTTATACTCTGAGTAGTTCCTCTACCAATGTGGCGCACATTGTTGCACAACAATATGCAAGAGGTTTTTCAAGTGATTGTGAATGCATATGCATTTTTATACAAGTGACGGTAGTATTTGGAAAATTTTTGTCTGTGTGGTGCAAAGTTCACAAGCAGAATGTAGAGATTGTTCAGATTGTCTCTTTATCTGCAAAAAGAACAGGTAAAAAATTAATTTGGTGATGGGAAAAGCTTAAAAACAAGATGCTAGCTCACGTTGCTTGTTAATACAGCCTTTTGCCATAGAGGGAAATCAAAGACTTGCTGAAGGCACAGCATATTAAGGTATATCTACTGGTGTGTGCTTAACTCTTGCCTGGGTGCTTTTCTTAAATGCAATGGCCAGGAAAGTTGACCTCACATTTTGTTTTTATTTCTTCTGGAGTTGGATCCTGAGTCACATCACATACACATATAAAGCTAGCAATTTACTGATTTCTCAATGAAAAAACCACTTAGTTGGAAAAAAGGGGAAAACCTTCCAATAACATCATTGGACTTTGAAATACAAGCTGCATTGGAGGATATGAGTATGTTATTGGGTGTAAGAGTGCCCTTTCCATTCATGAACATAATGCCATGTAACAAATATCATGAGACAAAGTAAAACCACTTTCTTTGGTGGCTGGACTCTCCGGTTATAAAACGCTATTGCAAGCATTCTGTTTAGGAAGGGAAGTTAAAAGCCTCTCAAGGGTACATAGAAAATGCTGATCCTGAATGTATAAATGGACACATTTTAATCCTTAAGTTATTAATTATTACTCATGATTAATTGTAATTATTTTATTACTCCTCCAAGCCCTTGGGTCAAATCGCACACTGAAGTCGGTAAGAAATTTGCTGGAGAATCTCTTGATTTGGAATGTTATCATTATTATATTGAATATTGGACATTATCAGTTGCACTAAAGAGACCAACTGCTATCATGCCATCAAATTACAGGATATATTTGGGTTGCAGGCGTAACTCCATTTCTTTCAGTGTCATCAGATATAACTGTAAATTTAATGCACAAAGGGAAGGGGAAATAATTCCTTCACCCACGAAGACATAAATTAAATGTTACCCCACGTGAAAAAATGTAACCCTAAATGAACCTTACGTTCAGGGAAGTTCAGTGCATACATTCAGTACATATGCTCCGTTGAAGGGAATGGCAAGTACTTGCAGGTTCATCTGTTTTAGTGAGGATTTTCCAGTGGAAAAGCTTGGCACCCCCTCCCTCTGGCCAGCCCTACCTTCTGACTGCCTCTCCCTCCTCAAGTAACCAGAAGAATCTTTTTTCTTCTGAACATATAGCTTGTAATATACATAAAAGCAGAGTTTGCTTTGATCCTGACAGCGAAATGTTTATTTTTAAACTCGGGCTGGGCTGGTGTCCAGCAATGCTCTTTCCTTTGCATCATGCCCTGGGTTTCGGCACCGCAGCCGGACCTGCTGCGGGAGGGACCTTGCTTGATGGGTCCTGCTGAGCTCCCTCCCTCCCTCTCCCCTCATTCCTCCTTCTCTGGTTTTGAAATTCAAATTGAATGCAATTTTCAGCTCATTTGAGCCAGAATATACTCTTGCTGAGCTTCAGTGGCTCTTAAATTCAACCTAGCAGGAGAAAACAGATATCATCTGTCACCGAGGGTGGGAAAGGGTGTCCTCCCCACATTTTATTCATGGGAGGCAGGTCTGCACTGACTAATTCCAGTCTTTCTGACTAATCAGTCACTGGCAAACTAATCGGCTAATCGATGGCACTGGTTTCTTGCAGTTTGGTCTCTTTTTGCAGGGTTTTTTCTATTTCTCCAGCCTATTTAGTATTTATATTGAATGTGCCCTAGAAGCCTGCCCTAGCTGGAGCTCCTGTGTTCACGTTTGGCTGTACCTGCTTGTTTCTGCTCTCCTCTTCTCCGTCACAGACTATTCCCTTTAAAGAACTGGCGATGGAAATGCCCCAGATCAAATAGTTGGCAGAGGAGAGGTGAGGGGAGAGAGATTTTCAAAAGAAGCTTAAAAAAATGGAAGGGGGTAAAGGGAGAAAATGTGTTAAATGCATCAGTTGTTGTTATGTCAGCAGGTTTAGGACCACGTATGTCTATGGGGTACATACCACAGCTACTTGCTATATAAAACCTGTTTCATGGTAACACATGTGCCAATATCTCACAAGTGACCTCATGGGAAATGGGAATCCTGCTTAGAAACAAAGAAGAAATAGAACTCCCTATTTTGCCTTACTGCTTTTTAAAAAATATATATATATTATTTTTGAAATACAAAAAGACTCTTGCAAAGAGGACCAGCTCCTGCTTCTATTGCACTCCTTTACAAACCCCTCTTTTATTTGGTGAACATAGCATTGGTCTGGAGATGGGCAAGCTACCTCCAAAAGGGAATGCTGCAAGAAACAGCAATTCAGTAGGTGTAAGGGCAAAACTAAAGTACAATCTGTGCTCGTAGAGAAAATAGGTTACTTAATCTAACAGCATGATAGCATTTTAATGCTGCTTCGAGCAACATCAGCTTGTTACTGGCAAAAATCCACAACCTGAATTTTTGTTGTAGCAAAGTCTACACACCGTAAAGGATGTCAGAAAGAGACGGGACATCTGCAAATGGTGAGAACTTATTAAAATCAGCCTGGAAATAATATCAAACACCATGCTGGTCCCTCAATTGTTTTATATGCTCTAAAAGCCTTGAAGTTTTGCTAAACCTGGCTTAAAGTGGGAAGCTTGGTATTCTGCAGCTTTCTTGGTGCCTGTTCCTTGTTCCTCATACTGGACAAAAGTTTGTGTACAATTTGGGCCTGATCCTGTAAACAGTTTTGTATTTGATGTGCTAATGTCACCCAGAGAAAACAAGCTGTAATTCCATCATTACTTTATCAGATGCTTGAAGATTTTTTCTGCTAGTATGTTCTCTTCTTCCATCTGATGGCATAAAACATTACTCAGCAAAATAAAGATGCTTAATAACCTTGTACAAAGAAACTTAAGTTAAACTGTCAGACAATATTCAGTTGTCACTTTGGGTGTGTTAAGTACTTCCAGTTTAGTGTCTAGCAATCCCTAAAAATGTACGTTTTTGATGTGAGCTAAGTCAAAGCGATGATACTGGCCAGTTCGAAATGGCCAGAGACAGATACCCTGCACAGAAGCCAGTGTGCTGTTATGGCAGAACTCGAGTATTTTAAATTAGAGAGCCACTGGCAAAAAGCAGGGATGAGAAAAGCGGGCACCATTAGCACATGTTAGGAGTAGCCCACGCTCACCTTTGGGACTGGGCCCCTGCACGACACAGGCAGTGTTCAGAGACCTGTATCTGGATCACGGTGGGGTTTAGAGAGGTGACAGGGACACGGCTGCCAGGGGTAGCAGGAATGGATTTCCAGTGGTCTTTACGGTCGTAAATGTTAGCCCTGATGCATTTACAGTTTCTGAAGTGGGAGATTTTGGAATCTCTTTTTTAAATAGGCAATTAAATTCAGGTTAAGCCCTGTTTTAGGCACCTCAGTGCCTCTCTGAATCTTCCCCTTTGTCTCCAGCAGCTCTGTTAGACGTTGACACTGACCTGTAGGGCTGGTACTACAAGTCCTTATAAAGAAATCTGATATTCCTATGGAAGTTATGATGATGTATGTAAATCAGCTGCCATATCCACACTGTCACCTCTTTGGCTGAAAAAGAAGGGCAAATCATTTCGTTGGTAGCTGCTGAAACCGTCAGCTGCACTGTCATTAATACTCTACCCTCTTTCCTGGAAACTCAATATGTCAGCTACCTGATGTACCCTTCCTCTTCCAAGAATACATCTCTCCATTCCTTCAAATTCTTCTTGAGCTGAGACCTCCCATCTGTCAGTTTATTGTTCTTCTTCTGGCCCATTAGTTTTTCCTCCCATTCCTTTTTCATAGCCTCATGTGTTTTTATAGAGTTTTATCATGTGCTAATGAGCAGAGTATCTGAGCTCCTTCCAGGAGCGTATAAAGTGATGTGTCCAACTGCTATTATGCCTTTTTCTTTCCTCTTCTTTCTTGTGGGGAGAACAGTGGGAGGTAAAGCATTAGGTTTTGATTTTTTTTTAATATTGCTGTGATATATACACCTACACTGTCATGACCCTGATCACCCCCTGCCTGTGAGACACCCCGTGGACTTCCCGGATTGGACTTTAGTGCTGGGTCTGTTCCTCAGGGAACTGCCCACATTTCTTTCGCTGCTATCTGGGAAAAGACTCTCCATGTGATGTCACTTCTCTAAAGCAGGTCTTTATAGTCCCTCTTCGTAGATGCCATTGCTGAACTTTGTTGTTCCACACCCCCTACTCTGTCTTGCTGCTTAACCCTGATGGTCCCAGAGATCTTCCGTCATCAGACCCCTCTTCTGTAATTTATCTTTCAGGGGCCACACAGCAGCTGAAGCATTGGCACACAAACTTCATGCTAGAATTTGTATAATAAAAAGTATTTTGCTTCACAGCAAGAGCCGTTGAAATCCAGGGGAAATAAGAAGAGTCTGTCTCCCTGCTTTGGTAGATCTCCTGGATCTCAGCCCTCTCTGGCACTTGCCCTCCTTTCAGTCCACAGACATCTTTCTTGATTTGTGCTTGGCCTGTATGCAAAGATTTCCTTTGCAGAAGGAAGCAAAACTCTGGCTAATGTCAATGGACATTGGCATCAATGGGATTTTTACATAAAATAACTCTCTACAACTTTTTGTGGTAGCAGATATTTCTGTGCAACTATCGTATTACTAAAAAGTAGCACCTGTAAGATTTCCATGTGCGTAGACTCTTGTGCACCTAAGGAATCCTATCAAAGACAGGGATTTTCAAGTGAGGAAGAAATAACTGGACTGCAAGTCACAAAACTCAAAAAATTCATAGAATCATAGAATAGTTAGGGTTGGAAGGGACCTTTCAAGGTCATCTAGTCCAACCCCCCAACAAATTGTTGTCCTATCCTATAAAAGGTGGTGTATTTATGTAAGTTTTGCATATGTAGGTGTGTATCCATGTAGGAAGACACATGTTTTATGATATCTCCTCAATAGCAGATTACTTGTTGCTATTTAGAGGTCACTGGGTAACCTGCAATTCCTGCTTGATTATAACATGCGCAATAGAGATCACAGTTTCAAATGAATAAATAACTGCCAACCAAACTGGGAGTATTTGTGATATTGAACCTGTAATCAGGTTTTTGCATTTTAATTTCATATCTGCTTTTAATATTACATATGTTAATCCTTCTGATTGGGGATGATTCTTCTTTATCATTCTCTCTATATTTTTTAATTTGTTTCTTTACAGGGCTGTGAGAAGTTTAGTAGCATAGGATCTGAACTGTTCTCTTTGAAATTATCTTTAAAACTGCTATTGACTTTAGCAGGATTAGTGGTCATGTTAGAGAGCCTGAGAAAGTGGTCTTACAGCACACATGGCATTTGATGCCTATATAACAAACAACTCCAAGCCAACTATTTCCCCGAGTCACGTTTTGTTCCGTCCTGGCACAAACCAGACTGGGACGACAAATTGTATCACCAAGGAAGCATGACATTAGCCTTGTGTATGTTTTCGCTGGCCTTTGCATTGCCATGGCAGCGATGCTTTTAATTATGGAGAGCCAAAATGATAACTTGTGCATCAGATGGGGCTCAGTTTTCCCTCTGGACAAAACTCTGATTAGCCATTGGAGAAAAGCTCTGTGTCTCAGTTTTCCTCCCAGGCTGGATTTTATTCTCTGCTTTGACAGACAGCTGTTGTGCTCAGGGTGTGAACTTGGAGGGGCTGGAGGGATGCCGGACAGTGGCCCGGTGGGAGATGAACTGACCCTCCTGTCTCAGGGGCAGCCAGGCGCCATGGTGGTTCGTGTGTTTAAGAACAGTCCTCTCACTAAGGGACCGCTCTTGGCTTCCCTTTAAACCATTGGAGATCTGCATATTTGGAAAAGTCTGGTGTGAAGTGATGTCTAATAATCGGCCTTGACAGTGTTCAAGATTGTGCTTGAGGGACAAACAAGGAGCTCCACTTCAGCAGCAGACATGAAAATTCACAAAGCAGATCCACATCCACAGCCAGCTGTGACATGGGAAATAAATATTGCCTGCATGGTAGGATGCAGGTGAGGAGTGGCTTTCTGCACAATGTTGTTTAAGCCACTTTTCCAAGACAGGGCGTGTGAGGGCAGTGACCAAAAATGTGTGCATTTCTCAGGGAACTCATACTGAGAACGAAGAAATTGGTTGATGTAAATCGTGTCTTTTAAAAATATATATAATCAATTACATGGACTTCTAATGCATTCATTTCCTATTTTAGATGAATAGTGGTCCTTGGTGGTTACAGTAAGGCTGGTTCTGGGTTTGTGAACTTCCTGGCAGTGTTTGAAGAGCAGAGAGATTGGTGAGGATATGGGACATCACGTAACTTCTGG
The DNA here is from genome assembly GCA_009806455.1 of Tetrax tetrax. NCBI lineage: Eukaryota > Metazoa > Chordata > Aves > Otidiformes > Otididae > Tetrax > Tetrax tetrax. The sequence goes on from WHYT01013043.1 coordinate 11,693, forward strand.
GAAGTTACGTAACTTCGTCTGGGTCTTCTCTGACATTTCTAGCATATGTTTTCACAATTGCAGGTCTGAGGCAGCATTGTCAGGAGATTATGGCCAGAGATCATGAAATCACAGAGAATAAGAGTTACAAGATCACACTGTTAACTAGAAATTTAAATATTCAAATGTGGTTCCAGAATGCAGGGGGCCCAGCAAGCATATAGGCTAATATTCAGACTTGCTGGATCTCTCATTTCCCTCTTTACAGCATCACAACAGCTTTTTTTTTTTACAACACAAAACCCGGAGCAAGTATTTCACTGGTAATAGTACTATTGATTCACTTGCACTTTTCAAAATTTAAGAAGTCCTGCCTCCAAGATTGTGATTTTGGAATCTAGGATCATAAATTAAGGCTTCTTATGAAAGCAAATAAGAAGTTTGCTGTTGTTTTTAATAAGATTTTATGGTAAGTATGGCAACGGTAAATCTGTCAGTCCCAGCTTTGCTGCACATGTGTAGCTCTGTGCTTTGAGACCCTTGAAACGTCTGGTTTTAGGACATCAGCAGGGGGCTAATGAAAAGGCTTTGTTGATTTTAACGAATTGCAAGCCACTGTAGCCAAAATAAATATAATCTGCTTTTTGGATTAGTTGTCACACATGATTTTACCTACTAACAGTGATTAAAGAACCCTGGTGGACCAGAAGCATAGCTGCTCTCTGGTGACTTTTGCTAAAATAGCAATAAACAGAAGTAAATAAAGACTTAGGGCATTAGTTATCTTTAATAAACAGTGACACTGCATATAATGTTGGGTGGAGACTTCAAAACCCTGCATCATGTAAAGCAGTGTCACTCTTTCTAGTGCAGAGGGCGTTGGTCATGTTAGATGGCTGGAAATGGTGGCATCACCGAGTGGCTTTCCTTGCATTACTGACATGCGGCCCCTCTTCAAGAGCTGCTGACCCGCCTGGACACCTCGTGGAGACTTTCATTGCTCAGCCATTTTCATCCAGCAGCAGACATCAGAAACAAAGTTGAAAATGTCCAAAACTAGAGGGATTACAACAGGAAAATGAAGAGTGTGTTAAATCCTTGTGTAATTATCAACAGAGGACCAGTGCTGGTCTCTCCTACCTTGGTCTTCGTAAACTGATGAAAAGAATTACTTGCCCCTGCTGATATTTTTTATCCCTAATATTTTCCCAGTAATCAAGGGTGGGTGTGTTTCCTGATCCCCTTCATGTTTGTTGTGAGAGGCACCAATTACAGCTGATGGTATTGTACTACTCCTTTGGACTCACTGTTGCTTTTAATCAGTGGGTAGGAGAAACAAAACAAATGAAAGCATGTTTTCTCTTCTGAGAGGGAATTATTGCTGCAGTATTGAATGCTAGGAACAATTTTAGGCTCTGTGGTAGGGGGAAGCACACCTTTCTGGGAGTGGCAGGGAATGAAGGAGTTTCCCAACAGGAACATGGAAAGTCAAGGCTTTTGAAATGGAAAAAAAAAAAATCAGGAGATAGCAAAACATAAGAAAGATTACTTTAGGGAAAAATCTTAACGAAACAGGGAGAGGGTCTGAGCTTTCTAATGAGTCTTCAACTTGTATTCATGTGTCCCTAATTGTACACCACTGGAAGGCACATGGCACTGTTCTATAAGGAGTTTATCTTTTACATGACAGCTAAAAACCTTCAAATTAATCAAGCAAATATCCTGCAGCTTTTTGAAATTGTGTAACTCTTCTTTGATGTATGGAGTTAAATTCTTGTTTGGTATTTCTGGTGAAGTTGTGCAGTAGTTACAATTCACTTCTGGCTTTACAGTCTATGGAAAAAATACTTTGATATCATACTCAGGAACGGAGTAAGACCTACCAAGGACCCATCCTTCTCTTGGCTGGCAGTCATTAGGAGTTTGGAGACTTGCCCGATGGTGTAATTCAAGTCTTGACTGCATATCTTATTGGTTAAAAATAGGAGCCAACTCCAGCTCATCAGTTTTGCTAAGAAACTATTGATTGTGATTAGCAAGCTTAAAAATAATTACCTTGTGTGTTCATTGCTATCTTTGGACATACTCTCATATTCCTACTCTTATAGAAACTATTGAGCAGCACAATAGGGCAATTTGATGACTAAGGTGTTACATTGTGTGTGGGGGGAGAAGGGTATTGAGCACTTCTTAATTGTTCCATCTCCTAGTGATTAAACAAACACACAACACCTACACAGGGGAAAAAAAAAATCTCACTGGCCTTACTGAAAGGTGCAAAACAAGCCCTCCACAACCCCCTTGTTCCCAGAGGGTCTCATCTGTATAGCCAGAGTCCTTCCCGGTTTCAGTGATGACTGTCACTGCTCATCTCAGGCAGGAGCCGCAAGCCCACCGTGCACCACAGGTGCTGCAGCCTGGGGAGAAGTAAAATACTGATTTGCTTAGCACCTGGGGAAGGTGGGGGGGGAATGCGTTTTAACACTTCATTTAAAAGCCTGATGGTGCTGGTTCATACCTGGTAGTGAGTTGACCCTGGATGGCTGACTCGGTTAACAACACCTGAAAGCCTGTCTGTCTCTGGAAGTTGTTGTTCCAGTAGCAGGGACAGTTGCAGTAAGCAGCTGCATTTTCATTACTTACGGCACTGTGTGTATGAGTGAACCACTATCCACTTCAGTCTGCTAGAGCCTGGGCTGCCTGCTGAGCGTGTGAGAAGTTACCTCTACCTGTCAGACTGCTAATGCAGGTCAGTAGCCGCTTCAGGGGGCCATCTTCCCCAGGCTTTAACTCTTGAGCACCCTTGGAAAAACCAATTTCTTGCCATGGTGTTGTTTTCTGTTGAGAGAGCCTAGGAAGAGTAACTTTTCTCTTTGAGTTTGCTGTCAGAAGTTGGCTGATGAGAATGCTGTTGCAAGATGCCTGCAGGATCTCCCTATCTTGTTCTTTAGGTTTTATATCCCCTATGAATGTGTCAGTAATTTCAAATCATAATAATCCCTAATGCTCAGTTTGGTTTTGCATTTTCAAATTATATTTCTCTTAGAGTTTTAGTCTTGTATTGGTTTGGTGTCTACCAGGGTTGCTGGTAGCCATCTGATGTGCTGACAGGGACATGTACAATAACATGGGTTAGAACATAAATTATACAGGTGTTTTGCAACCATGGATGCTTGTTATGGGGCTGTGCATATCAAACCAAGGTCTCACCACACAACCATTAGAGACCTCTGGGCAGGGTGCAGGCAAGCTCTTCAGGCCACTGGTAAGTCATGTGAAACTGTAAGTATGCGTTTATATGTCCAGGAGAGGGATTTGTCCCAGGTTTTTTTTTTTGTCTGTTAATGGCAGCTTTTGAAATTCAGAGTTGGAATTTACTGGGGGGAAAAAAAACAACTTCTTAAAGTGTTTGCTGGTGCAATGGTTTTCATATCAGCACAGGTGGGAGAGGCGACTGCTGGGTCACACCAGCAGTGTGCCTCGTGGGTTTTGGGGTTTGTGTTGCTTCAAGAATGTAGAAAAATGAAATGTGAGGCTTCAGTATGTTAGCAAGGAAATGGTGGGCAGGTTTGCTTTCGTTTGTGCTCTGGTCTGTGTCAGAGGAGGAGATGCGGATGGACTGCAGCTGCAGCTCTGAGCAGAAACGGGTCTGGAGCAGGAGCCCTGCGGGGGCGGCTGAGGAGCCGGTGAACCTGGTGGGAAGGTGCGGTGCTCTTCCTCTCGCTGCCCTGCAAGGGATGCTGCAGCAGCCCCACAGAAGGTCTGAGCTGCCTGGAGAGAGAGAGCAGGTAGATGGTACGGGATAAAACTTCACTGAGAGGAACTTCTGACAGCAGCTTTAAGCGCTAAAGGTATTGTTGTATGCTTTTTAAGACTTTCTAGGTGACTCTAAGCCTGTATATTGCAGTAATTTCTCAATGAGTACTTGTGTAAGCTCTCAATAGGCTCATACACATAATTTCCAAACAATTTGCTTCAAAAATATTTGGGCTGAGTGAGAAATATCGCTGGAGGAGCTTTTTTTTTTTTTCCCCCTTGTATTGAAAGGGGCTTGGACTTGAGCATTTAAATTCAGCATCCTTTATTAGCATGATTCCAGGACTTGCAAGGATTTATGTAAGAGTTTGAAACACTTAAAAAAAAAAAATTTTTTTCAACATTTAAAAATAAATGATACAACTATAAAATTTGGTCTACTGGACTGTACCAGAGCTGGAATTGAGTGTTATATTGTTTTCCCATGGTTTGAGTACCTTCTCCTTCTCCCAAGAGGCTGCAAAATATTTTTCTGTGTCTAGCTGTCTCTGTCTCAGAGGCATACATGGCTGCAACTATTGCAGTTTCTGAATGTTTTGCAACACTTCTGGGAGAATATTGCCTTAAATGTATCACTGGCTCAGGAATACTGAGCGCCTTTCTTTAGTGCTGATGAACTTTGACAAGGCTTTTGGTACTTTTTGGAAAGAAGTGTATGTTTTGGAGGAAGTTTACTAGCAAATATAACAAGAGTGACTGCAGATTTCACGCACCAATGGGGAATGCTGGGCTGAAACCTTTCAGGTGTTGGCCATGGAGAAGGTGAGCTAGTCAGAAGTCCCTCATTTACTTAATTTGCCATGTGAATATAGCTATTATACAGCCTGTGGGCTAAGCAAGCAACTTATGATCTTACATAGTCACTTTTCGTGTTATGTTTAACACTTTTCTTGATAGAAGCAGTGAAAAACAGGGAGAAGTACGTCTGCCTGTGTGCAGTTGATGGCTCAGAGTCAACTACAGCCACTAGCCTGGCAATAACTTAAATTACTGCAAATGCATGGGAAGAGTAAAAAAAAAGATACAAGGCAAAAAAAAAAATAATCGCAAGGGAGGTTTCTTGAGGATAATTTTATTAAAAGTTCATATTTGAAGTGATGTCATCCTTTTCATTCTCTGTATTCAATTACCTTTCTGAAGCCTGGTATAGCTATTCTGATGTGCAGCAAAAGTATTACATCAAAGGTGAACGTTTGAATCCTGGCTGAAAAATAAAAAAAAAAGAGGGCGGTGGGACATGGAGCAGGGGGAAGAACCCCCAAATGACTAAGAGTTCTTAAAAGTAAGATATAAAAGAAAATAATAATTTCTCTCCCCTGGCAAATAGTTCAAAAAGTAGCCAACAGTTTGGATCTGGTATGTCACATTGCATACAAATGAAGAAACTGTCACCATCAGTTTCCTTTGAAACCTTTTGATCTTATCTTCTGTAGTAAAGGGCATGTGACTTGAACAGGGCTTCTCTTCTCTGATACATAAGCAGAGTCCTGATGTACTGAAATATCTGTGACAGGTTTCTCCACTCAATTGATACAATTTTTTTTTTTTTTCCTTTCCCTTCAGTACCTTTGTCTGTGGTGGGTATTGTTCACCCTTCCTTCTCCATCCGGGAAAACTAGGTTCCTAATTTGGCAATTTCCAGCTAATCCTGTATATTATGGCTTGGTCAGTAGTAGTCTTACACTTCTTTTCTCTCCATTTGCCAGGCTGACTTTTTTTCTAATAAGAACAGGAAGGTGGAATCATAGTATTTCGTAAAGCCACATGGGATAAAGAATTCTTCCGAAAAGTCATTGGGAATACATTCTGATAATTAATTAAGGATTGTTTTGTTACAGAGTACCTTTAAATGGACAATTTGAATACACACGGTCAGTAGTGTTGGGGGACAGTAGTGCAAGGAAATTATTTTTATGGACTTTCAATACTTAATCTTTTAAAAATACAGTTTCTGTGATGTGTTTATATTTTTAATATGAGCTGTATTAGTTAAGGTGCTTTAGTTGATTAATGTTTTATCTAGAACTAGTGAAGTCAAAGAAACTTTTCCCAAAGGGCTAAACTCTGCTACTGCGGCAATTGATGGCAAAGCTGCTGTGAGGCTGCACTGTGAGGGAGAGTAGGAACTGAGCCCCAGGAGGTCTCGCTGGGCTTCTCTTCACAGAGTAAATGCCAGAACAGAATATCCTTGGGTCCATGTGTTGTCACCGCTGGGCTTTGCTGTGGAGCTCCTGGTGGAGGATGCCCTTGCTGGTGGTCACCCCTGGGTGGTTTCTGCCCCTTGCAGGAAGCCTGCAGCTGGAGGAACGAGTTTACAAAACTTGAGGCTTGCAGCAGAGACAAAGAAAGTTTATACTGATTTTCTTTTTCCCTTCTGTTTTTCTGAGGAAGGAAAGTAGCGATTGAGGTGTCCAAGAATTGTCTCTACACAAACTCACTAATTTTAAAAAAAGTGCTGGATTTACTGAGGCAAAGCAGCATTTAAATGGGTGAAAGTTAATGGCCAGTGTTTGCACAGGAGGTTGGACTGGGTGATCTCTTTTAGCCTGCAGCCAGTTAACCTGTGAGCGTGCGATGCTGCCTTGCCCTGCAGCTTTGCAGTTGTCTAAGAGAAATGCACGACTTCCCAGTCCATAGGAGTGACTGGCCTGGCTGCGGGCTGCCCACCCGGACAGGCTCTGCTCCGTTTGGTTCTCTGCTCAGCTTCCATCATCAGCGTGTCCCCATTACGAGTAACGAGCTGATAGAGACTGCAAGAAAGCCTGAAGCGTGCCAGCTCGTCTGGAAGGTGCAGCTGGTTAAAGTGCAGCAGCAAGTCATTTGCAGTGCTGGTACTGAAAGCCGTTTCATAGAGCAATTTTGTTCTCCAGTGATTTTAACGCTACGAGCAATTAGACATGTTTACATGGTAAGTGTCCCTCTACATGCTAAGGTGACTTCAGAGCTGGAAAAAGGTGTTTGTTGGGCTGCTTGTACAGAGGGGTCTATGTCAGGGTCCTTCATCATGTGAAAATCTTTTGGGAGAACCAGAATATGTGGGACCGCTCCAACAGTGCACTCTCTTGTCGCTGAAGTCCCTCAGTTCTTAGCTCCTGGTTTAAGAGTAGGAGAGCATGTCAGGATGTCCTGCAGGGGCTGAAATATGTGCTTAGGCTAGCAAGAAGCAAAGCTAACTTGACTTTTTCATCTGAAGAATTTGACTTTTCCTGTGACTGTGCTTTTTCCCTTGTGCCGTCTGTTATGTGAGGAGTAAGAGCTGGTATTGAATAGTGGTGAGGGAAAAGCAAGGGGTTTGGATGCTGAGTGGAGCTGAGGGTCCCACCTGCTAGTATCTTGGCATGCAAATTGCATCCGGATAGAAATGGATTTGCCTTTTATCTATTAACGCAAAAACGCAGGACAGGTGTCTTAACTACCAACATGGTGAAAACTCAGCCTTCTCGATGTTTCACAGGACTGTTCAGCTCAATATATTCTAGATGCCTCAGCCCTGGAGCATAAATGGCCAGGGACCGAAGCAACAGGGGGTTGCTTCCTTCTGCACCATCTGGAGATGTTTGCCCTCTCCCCAGCAGCATTCATCTGGATGGGGTAGGGAGCAGCTGGCCCCGAAGTGAGGAGGCCCACTGGTGGTGCTGAGGGCTGGAAGAAAGGCTCAGATGTGGCTGGAAATAACAGGCTGCCATTGCAACCGCCCCAGTCCCCTGGCTGGTGGGAGAAGGACGGTAGGGACCTGAGGGACTTGCTGTTTCCCCACCGAGGTGTGAGGGTGTGGGGCAATGTGATGCTTAACGCTCAGTGGCAGGGCTTAGGAGATCCAGAAAACCACCCATGTGCTTTCAAGTCTTATTCTGCAATCAGCGTAATTTCTCACAAGGGGATTTTACTGTAGAAGAGAAGGTTGGGGAATGGAGTGTTTGCAAAGGGAAAAATAATTATATTTATGGACTGGGAGTCTAAGACCTTTTTGGACCCGATCACCTATATCTGTCTGCTTTGCATACACGAGGCAAGTTATTGGATAGTTTAAAATGTTGGCTATTTTATAATAATAATAATAACAATTTAAAGATTTTCCTAGCTGTTGGAGGATGCAGTTTTTCTTTCAGAGGCCATTATGTATGCAAGACCAATTGGTAAACTGCAATGTACTGTTCTGTAATTATTCTCCCCTGTAGCTTTAATGAGGAGATCTGCGTGCAGTTTGATGGGAGAATATACTCTGCCGACAGCTACACCGAAAATCAAGACAGGTGTAATCTGCTTACTGTAGTCTGTGAATCCTCACCATGTAGCTATGTTATCTCTAGTGCATGTTTATAGAAAGATGCTTGTAAAAGGATTTAATTTAATGGAATAATGGTAACTGACACTATGAAAATGAAGGGGCTCAAATAATATAGCGAGCAGAGTCATATAAACGCTAAAGTAGATGATTTAAAAATTGAGATATTGTATCTTTCAGTTAACAGCATATGAAAGGAAAATACAAATTAAGCCATCTTGTGTATGGAAAGAAAAAGCATTGTTTATTACTAACCTAGTCTTAGAACAGACTTAGAACAGGAGAAAACGTACCATTTTGGAGCGTGCACGTACAGATATGTGCCCTGTTCTGCAGTTGCACTTGTGTGGGCAGATGTGCATGGCTATCACCAGAGCTCTGCATTGGTGTGTTTCCAGGGCTGGAGTCCTACAAGCAGACTGTCTTTTAGAAGGCAGATACTCTGCTGAGCCACAGCCAAAAGCTGTGGCTTTCTCTCCGGTGGAAGAATAGTTGTGGGATGAAAAGACCAGTTGAGACTTTGTTTAGGAATCTACTCTGGTTTTGGTGGGGAGGCTTCATTAAGACACTTACACATGATATGCCTCTGTTTCCTTACCTGTACAGTGATGATAACAATAAACTATTCGTAGAAAAGCAGTCCAAATAACTTATTATTTGGAAGCTTATTGACAAAAAGCCTCATCTTCTTGAGAACAGCAGTTACACAAGGTTGTTCATTTGGAAAGATAAAATTATTTAGGCAGAACTGTGAATCTAGTTCTTCTTTTCTGAGGCTGAAAGAAATAATACCCGGTCACTCTCCATGGATGTGATTTATTAATTATCAGTCATTCTTAATCACCTAATACTGACATATATCTAACACACTGGAGAGTTTAATAACTGAAAGAACACTTACCATGATTTTTCTCAATGGTCCATTTTTAAGTGCTGGGGGAGATAATGTGGTGCCAGCACTTTAGTATTGGGTTTCTGATCCTGTATGACTTCTGTCCTTGAACGTGGAGTGTGAGTGCACAGAGGATGGCAAAAAGTTGCTAGCAAGAGCTATGCTAAGTGTTGCTGTGCTCCGAATTACTTGAAAGCCTTTCACTTATAGAATTTGGGGACATCATGATACTTGGGGTTTGGTTTTGTTTTGGTTTTTTTTTTTTTCATATTTAACCTTTTTGGTGTTAGGGTAAATGAATCTGATTTATTATCCATACCAAGGATAGTGAAAGTGCATGATCTGACATATTATGCTACTGCATCAGGCAAAATGTATTTTAAAAAAATAATACTGAAAAGCACTTCTGTTGGGGAAGGATGGGGGCTGGATGGGAGTTGGGCATCGCTGTTAATTATTCTTATTATGCTGATCTCGCTCAGATTTTGAGTCTGGTGATTGCACTGACAAAGGAGCAGCCTCGATTTCTGCACATATGTTACAGTTACTTGTAAAACCGGGCTCACAGATTGCTCTGAAGCTTTTACTGTTCCTGCAGAACATTTCCGTAGTTCCAGCAGTTTGATCACAAATGCAGCATCTCTCTCCTAATGCTGTGCAGGTTGATAAAACAGTTGCTGAGCTGGAGTCCCTAAAGAAATTATTAATTATCTGGTTAATGTGCATCAGGCTGTGGGAGTGCGAGATTAATCACCAGTGCTGGGATGAGTTGCTGAAGTGGATTTTGGTTTTTCGTCTCCTGTCACTCGGTAATGGCTTTTCCTTCCTTCACCATCAGGTGAACAGGTGTGGAGATGCTGTATTTTCATTTTCCTGTAGTCGGTAACAGCCGGTGACCAGGAGATGCCTTTTTCTCAGTCCTGCTGCATGAGCAGTTTACAACATGGAGCGCTACCTGCTTCGGATGTTCCAGCTGCGGGAGGTGGTCCTACAGCACAGGACTGAGCTGAGCCTTCCCAGATAAACACATTTGAAGACATGCGCGTGGGGAGGGGTGCCAGGAAGGAACGCTGAGCTGAGCTGGGGTTGGCTTTTCTGAATCCCCAAGGTCTCAGAGGGCCTGACTTTTATATTTGGATGTGGAATCGCAACTTGACTCCTATTTTGAATGTATTTATAGTCTCAGAATTTCTCGGAAAGTGAACATTCAGCATGCCTCCTTTGTTTAACACAACAAAAGAAAAATGTGCTCCTGCAAAGTAGCTTTTGAACTTCTTTATTGGAAAGATACAGAAGAAAGTTCTAGCTCGGTCTTTAGTGGTACCATCAGTAAAACCAATGTGCTGCATAAATATTCAGCCATGAGAGAATGAGTCAGACTCCTTTCCAGCAGTAACCATCAGCAGCTGCATCAGAAATAGTTCAGTGAAGCCCTGATGTTCTTCCAGAGTCCCTACTGGATTACACACACTTGCACCACACAGTGCACTGATGAAAAAAATGAGGAGTGATTTGTCTTTTAAATTTTGCAGTTGTGTTGCTTCTTTTTGTACATGAAGCCACAACAGCTCTGCCTCAGGGTCAGGACCATTGGCTGGAAGAGTCTTTTGTTTTAGTGACTACTAGTGAGGAGAGGAAGGAAGATGAGATGGAAAGAGCTACACTGTACACATCTAAAGCAGACGGTTTGCCTGAGGCCAGGGGAGCATCTTCTAGTTAAGTAAGGAAGAAGCTGTAGACAACAGCACAGCAATTGTTCCAGTGATATGTGCTGAGGGACAGAAGTAGAGTTTGAATCTCTCTCTGTTTATAAAGTCTAGCCATTTGGATTACTTTATAGTCTCTAACATGAGTGTTGTTTCTCCCGGAGGAAGTTCTATAAATGACCACAGCTATTGAGACTTTAAGATGCCCAGCACCTGAGACCGGAGACCTGTTTTTAACCTTCCCCTTAACTATGTTATATCAAGATTTTTTTTTTAATGATGTGAATGTGTAGTATTTGCCTTCATCAGCTTATGGGTTTTGTTTCTTCTAGGCTGAACTAGTGGGTTTTTTGTCCCCAGTGAACTGAAAATTTTTTATTACCTTGCCACTTCAAGCAGGCAGAGGTGTACTTGTATTTGAGATTGTGTTGCACTACTCCATTGCTGAGCTTTTGCTGTCTGTATTGTACTATCTCAAATCCCTCTTCAGCTGAAGGTGTTACCTTGGGAGGGTAGGAGAGAGATCTGCAGTTTTCAGAGAATTTGCTTTTTATAATAGCTATGTGCTCTGATCTGGAGTCCCTCAACAGCCCCATGGTAACATAAACGTCCATTTGTTTGGCAATCTATGGTATAACTTCACATTAAATGTAGATGACCCATTTGTGTTTGAAACCCCCTAACCAGCCAGTCAGCATGGCAGCAGAGGGGTTTTAAATGTTAAGCAGCCTTCAGGGCTTCAGGCTGAGTGTTTGCATCAGAGTTGTTTGGGTTTCTGCTCCTTGTAGAGCTTCCTGAGCTTGTTGTGATAAGTAAAATCAAGTTTACTTTGTTAAGCTCAGCAGTTCCCAGCACTGAAGAGATAACAGGGGGGAAATAAGACCTTTAGGAAACAAGAAGTAAATTTCTGTCTGTATGGGGATGCAGGTCACTCTGCTTGTATTACTTTATTTGATGATGATGTTTGTGTGACCCTGTTCACAAGTGTGCTCACCCACAGTGGCATACGGAAGTGATGTAAAGGAGTTTGAAACTTGGTAAATGTATGAACCATAAAGACAGTAACTCACCAGACCCTTCTATAGCGATTGATCTCTGGTGCTTAAAAATAAGTAGAATAGCAGATTTTCAGATGAGTAAATTGTGCAAATCCATGCCTAATTTACATGTACAATCACCTTGAATGCTTGTACAAATCGGGTAATTGCGCATGCAAACAGCTAATTAACACAATTAGCTGATCTGCTGATGCAGTCTCAGGACCTGTAAGTGTATACTAGCCATGTAGTTATGTATCTGCAAACCAATTGTATGAAAAAAAAAAAAAATCTCAGCCCTGATAACTGTTAGCAGGTGTGGGGAGTTCCTTGTTTTTTAACATCACCGGTTTTGGCTTTGGGGTAGAGAAATGTCTGATGGGGATCCCAACTGTTATTGCAGTTGGAATCCAAAATCACTTAGATTTATTAGAAAAATTTCACTTTGAAGTCGCAAGCTGGCATTGCTGCCGAAGCTGACTCCCAGCACTGTGACTTGTGGCTGGCTAGCTGATGTAGTGACACAAAGGCTGCTGTCGTGCCCATCTCATATAAATTGTTCCATGTGAGCACAAGACCATGCTAGTTTTGCCCTTTGACTTCTTAAAAGTACCTGTGAACAATGCTTACTAGATACCTCCTTATTACTGTTTTTAGGTAAGCCAAATATTTCAGATTTTAAAGCCTTCTGCCTCTTTCTAACTTGGTAGAAAAGTATTTACTGGAAAAGATTTAAAGGGTGAGTGTTCTGGTTTTATCTATTTGCCAGCTTGGAGAGCTCTTTGTTACCATTCAACTGCTAAGTGAAAATACCCAGACAAGTTTAAATATGCAAATTGTCAAACTTCTGCAACTGTATCAGTGGACACTAAATATAAATAATTTCCAGGAATTTCAGAAATGCATTCTCCCATCTTTGTGGTGTATTTGTTTTTATTGCTTTTATAGGTATTATACTGGGGGCAGAACCCTTTGTCATAGTAATGATTTACACTTTCAAAACAAACATAAAGTGAACTTTCAATGAGTTCCTACAAATAATTTAACATCACCATTTGTGCCTTCAAGTTGAGTCTGCACAAAAGTAGGTAACAGCATAATCTTCTGAAGACAGGTATTTCTTGAACTACCTTTTAAAAATGTTTCCTAGTTATAAAGTAGAGGACTTAAACCTGTGTATTAGATTTGTGACCTACCTTATATCCCAATTGCTGTTTGAATTTCTTTTGTTACAAGTGGTTTTATTCTAAAACAAAGATAAAATATGCCAATATCACGTAACTGCCAGGATTCAAATCCTAGCGAGAGGTTTGTGTCCAAGACCATGCCACTGTGTTCTTTCATATTTATCACATACATGTTTGTGGTATGTAGCATTTTCCTTCCTCGGGGGACTTCAACACATGTTGAAAAGCAATGAGTTAGATGCTCATTGTGCAGCGACTGTGTTGTCAAAACGAGCACCTTGTTACGTGCTCCGCAGTAACACTCTCACATCCCTAAAATCTGCTCTGTGAAGGGAATTAAACGGGGGCAGGAAAGCTGAGCTATGTCTTTAGAAAAACACTGTAAAACGTTTTACTCTCATCTAGGTGGCTACCAGACAAAGACCCAAGGGACTTCAGTGTAAGAACTCGTGTGAGAAATCCTGTTTCTGGTAGAGCAGCATCCATCTAGTGATAGCTGGGTGCAGAGTTGGGCAAGATGAGTGTCAGCCCTGGCGTGGTCGCCAAGTCTCTCACCTGAGGGTCAGGGTGTTTCTGAGCAAGTGCAGAGGAAGCCCCTCAAACCTGGACAGCAAATCTACTTAAAGGTACATTTTTAAGAAAGCAGAATGAAAAAACAAGTACTGGAGACCTCCACACTTCTTGTCTGCAGAGTACCCTGTGAAGAAGCATAAAACCCATAGAGAGCCTCCTTTCTTTATCAAGCTCTGTGGTGGCACTATTCGAGGTTGGAATTAAAAACAAAACAAAACCCCCCAAAAAACCCAACCCAAACCAAACAAATAGAAAAACGAAGTCAAGGCTTGGATGCTGATTAGCATGCTGATACCCGGAGCATGTCCAGCCTGTGGCTTGCTCTCACCAGCTTCGGCATCTGAGCCTTGGGAATGGAAGGGGAGAGCTGGGGCCTTGCTGGTGTGTGCACAGGCTCTTCCCTTGCTTCCAGCATGGGCTTTGTAATTTAGAGATGCAAAATTCATACAATGACAAATGATGATTAGGGAGGAGCTGAGGCTTATCTGCTGCAAAGGGAACTGGGGAGGATGTGTACTGACTTTATTCCTGGCCCTGTCAGGCCTTCACCTCTGCTGCCCGCTTACTCTTTAATGGAACAGCAGCAGCTCTTTGTTAAGCATTTTATTTAAAACTTTGTTTTGACAAAAGCGACATCTTTTATGATTTTATAACTCATTATTTCTCTAAGAATTTTAAAATTTAAAAATAATTGGCTGTAAAAATCTTCTCTGTTGCTGATCAGCCAAATTTCCCCATTGACTGTACTGGTGACCTAGAATGGAAAACTAATGGGAAATGAGAAGAAAGCAACAAGAAAAATAAGCAGCCTGCTTTTAAAGGCCAAATTGAATGAGATTGGGAGACAAACAAAACTGAAATAAACTGAAAATAAGACAAGAAAAGCTTCTGTCACTCCTTATGTTGGGACAGCTTAAATCCCACTTTTACTGGGTCGCAGAACTGCTTGCAGAATTGGGGCCAAAGGCTGTAAGTGTCTTACAGGCATGCGGTGTTTTTCCTTCTGAGCTGACACAAGCTGTGGGCTGTACAGTGCCAGGCAGAAAAAGAAAGAGCCATTTATTGAGCCGTGTAGAGTGGGAAGGGCGGAGATCATGCTTAGCCATGGTGATGACGTTTACACTTTGAGTTAGTTGAAATGCTGTTAATATCCACTTAAGGCTTAAAGCTTTCTCTGAAACTTAGGAATTACCTGCCTGTTATTTTAAGAGACAGCTCTTTTTTTTTTTTTTCTTTAGATGATCTATGTCCTATTGAATTAGGTGGGAAAATGTCTACTTGAGATGGGCTAAAATTCCCACTCCCTGCTACGTTTCATTAAAGACTAAAGGAAAAGGCAAGTTTTACCTGCTCTGGAATGGCTTGTGGGCTTTTTTTTTCAGAAAGGATACACCTGCCAAGCAGGGAAACAGCACCTCTGTTCCTAGGCATCTCACTTGCAAGATCCTGAAAGTTGATATTTTTTTTTTTCTCCAGTTACTCGTAGACATTAAATAAACTGAAAATGCAGGGTTGATGCAAGTGCCAAGTTACTGCGATATGCAGATGATTTCTCTCCTTGCCCTTTCCTGTCGAGGACTGTGGTGCCAGCCAGTGAGATGGCTGATTGCCTTTGCCTGATCAAGGGATGTTTGAGGAACAGCTGATGCTGAAATCCTCTAAAATGGAGTTGATGGCTGTGGAGAGGAGCAACCTGTGCTAAGAGTTGGTAACCACAATTTATCTAAAAATATGTGCCTGTAGTCACTCCCTCTAGCTTGCAATTCAGGAGCCTGCTTGAAATCTGTCCACAAAGTATGATCTCCGTTATCTCCAGGTGATTAGATGATGATATTCCCTTCTGGCAAAAGGTGGCCTCTTCCTAGATATTTATACCTTTGACTTGCAGCCCACAGCCATTTGGTGTCTCTAGACCTGAAGCCAGTAGCCCTTAGGCTAATCTGTTTTGTACAGCCTGTAGAAGTGTGTGGCCTCAGCAACGCAAGTCTCCATGAGTGTCCGAGCCCTGGCTTCCAGGCAGTTTTAAATCCTGTTTGAAATCCTGGGTGTTTATCTTTCAGCTACTTTGTGGCTGGACCTTGCTTGGGTATTTTCACTAAAATGCTGTGACAAAAACTGTGACAAGTGTGTTTGTGCCTCTAGCGCAGTGGAGTACTCTGCAATAACGGTGTTAGCTTTTTTCCCACAAAAAAATCTTCTAGTGGAGTCGTGGACAGCTATGCAGTGAGTTTAAGCAATAGTTCGTTCATCTCTGTCATTTCAGGTTTCTTGGCGTTCTATCAATCGAAACCTGTCAAAATCCAGCACTCTGCAGCCAGCGCAGTTAGTCTGTGCTCCAGGCAGGGTTTTCTTGTGGGATGGTCTGAAACGGTTATGTGGACTTCCCCACAACTTTCCAGTCACATGCCTGGTCTTGTGCGCTGAGTGCACGTTTGACTTCATTCTTGCCTTCTCTACCATAACCACAGGGTCTCTGTTTACAACACAAACAAAATGCTGCTCACCTTGTTTCCTTTGTGGAGGGCATGAGAGAAGATGAAACATGAGAGATGGTAATGGTTCCTCAGTGTGATGGTGCTGGGGGCAATGCAGGGACACCCCCTAGCACTTCTTGATCCCTATTTCTGTGAAACAGAGGCTGTTACACCCTTCGGAAAGCAAAGGAAATGTGCCTTGCAACAAATAAAAAAAAAGAATTGTGTTTTGTCCCTCAGCGCCTTTATTTACAGAGTTTATCCTGGGAGCCTCTGAGCATCACTAACTGTAACAAGAGCTCGGTACACAATAACTTACTCTTCCCAGTGAATCAACAAGCATGTTGTATTGACATTTAAGTTTTGAGGTCTTTGTATATCCCTGGTGCAGGAATGAAGCTCCCAGATCAGCTGCTGCTGGCGAGGAGACGTAGATGCATTATTAGGGATAACTTTAGTTTATCTCCTTTGACACTTTTCTGATATCTCTTGATCATTAAGGTCTGGATTAAGTGGGAAAAAACATTACTTGCACGGATGTTATGTAGCTTATGCCTCAGATCTTTTATGAGAGAGTTTGGGTGCTTAATGTCTTCCAATTCAAAAAGAAAAATCAAAGTCTTGTGTACAGCTTCCTTCTGTCAGGTGCCAAGATGAGGGTTAGGTGAGCACATAACAGAAACCCAGATATTTGAAAGTCACATTTCCAGCTGGATTTAATAAGATTGTAGATAAAACATGTGGAAGAGGAAGGGATTGTTTGAGGGTGTTTTTGCATTTACTTAGTGGGTTTAATAAAGTTTAAGATGTGTTACTCTCTGTTGCTCTTGGGAGAGTGGTAACCTGTATTTTCTTTCCCATGAACTTGCCTCATGACATTTTTGTGAAGAACTGCTGTGTCAGGAGCTTGCTGTATGTTAATCCCTGGCATCAGGAAGAGGTGGCTATCTGGCAGTGGCATCAGCAGCGTTGCTCAGATGCGGGAAGGTGCTTGGCAGCCAGCAGGTATTCAGAGAGTAGGAAAAGTAGTATGTACTTGGCTGCCCAAAAAACCGCACTGATCTTCAGAGAAATAATTTTTTTTTCAATATTTTGTTCGACATGCCTACTCCACTGAAAATATAGCTATTATTTATAATTAATAAATTAATGGCTTTCATTACTGAGCTGGTAACAGAATGGAGAAATCAAATGTTTCTGTCTTTGCCTCACCAGAAGTGCAGATTCATATTTCACAGAAACTCAGTAGGTGTTTCTGGTCTCCTGAGCTGGTGGAAGATCAGGGAGGCTGTCGCATCACGTCACTATGATAGAAGAAACACCATGGTAATATTGAAAAACCTGTCCTAGGGACTGAGGTATTTAGTGGCCCGATGTCCCCTAACCGGGGCAGTACTTTATTTATGCAAGTTTGTTCCTCTTCAGCAGTTTTCATCTGAGGATTACGAAAAGTGGACTTCAGCCTGTGAGGCTGTTACCATAACCATTTATGGACGGAGAACTGAGGTTCAGATGAATTGTGACTTTCCAAAGGTTACCTTGCATGCTAGTAGCACAAACAAGGATCTGTGCATTGTTTCCCGGACTGCTACTTTTTCCACGCTTTCTTTAACCACGTGGGAAGAAATTCATCCTTACACAGGGTGTAGCACAACTTAGGTAAGCAAGGATCACTTAAATTGTCAAGTGAGACCTTGTGCTGGGATAAATTGGTTGGAAACTTTGTGGGCTGCTTTACAAAAGACAAATGACTGCATGAAATTTGATTTGTAGAGAAACTGCTTCCCTGGAGAAAACAGAACCTTAGCATAAGATCTGCAAACTAATGATGTAGCAATAGCTTAAATAATAAAAAGCTGGTAAATGGAAGTACGGCAGCAATTTGGATGTATGTAAGAGACAAGCTAAACTGATCTGAGTTTGGAGGCATTTATTGTCTCTTGGATTTCCTCTGGTTTAATTCAGTGCTAGATCACTTCTCATTGAAGCAGAAGAATATTTATTTGTCAAAGTCTAAAGTCAGCTTCCTGTGAAACAAGGCAAAAAACTGCCCAACTGCAAGCTCAAGCTTGCTCAGAATAATCCAAATGTGTTTTGAGGGACTTTGGGAAAATATTTCCTTCTGAAGATCCTCATTCTTTTGCATTTTCTTTGCCAAGTGAGTAATTAGTTACTCCTTGATTATTGCTTATCACTTTATCCTTTTTCATGGAGACAGCAAGGGACTGTGAGGCTGTGAATAGCTGTGCTCAGATCACCTTTCTTTCTGAAGTGTGTTTTTATTAGCTTAAAAATAAGTGAGAGGGAAATATTTTTAAGTTCCTGTACTTTTCTTTTTATTTTTTTTTACTGGAATCCTGAGCGCTTTCCAGAGCATCCTCAGTGAATACCAGAAGTGTGTAGCCTCATTTTTCTTGCGTTGAATTGTTCCTCCCCAACAGTGTTGATCAACAGTATCAGACGTGAAAGCTTGACTTAAGTGGTCTTAGTCTCTTTTTCATCCCATAGTTGAAAATTTTCTTTCGTCTTTTCAGATGTTCTTAAACATGGCAACAAGCGTGGCTCTGCAACAGATGCAATTCTTTCTAGGTCTCTAGGTAACATTTTAACCTGTGTAATGTTCATGGCATAGCAGCGTAAGTAATATTCCAGGAAATACGCTGCTGCTTGTTAAAAAGGATAGGACCCCAGAGATGCCTTTAAATATGCCTGTAAAGTGAGAGGTGCCAAGAGAAAGATAATATGGCTGATTATAGTTATTTACCTTACATTTTCATTCGCCCTTAACTGGGTGTAATTTAGGGGCATGAAATCTCTTATTGGAAGTGTATTTGCATTAAACAGCTCTAAGCAACCATGAAAATGCAGAAGCTGAAAAATTGACAGACTGGGTTCCTAGAATCCCAAAGTAGCATTTTTGTAATAGGCATACAAACAAATCAAATAAACATGTTTTGCTTCAACGATTTAAAGAATATGGTCTTTGGAGTAATTTGTCTCTCTCTCTCTCTCTCTTTTTTTTTTTTTTTTTTTAAAAAAAAAAAACCCTATCATTTCTAACCTTTTTGTTGCCTATCTCTAGTTTGCAGCTCCTCCTAACAATCTGCAGCAATTTCCAACCCAGCTGTTGTGGTTGCAGAGCACTGTGCCTTTGTTTAGCTTTCCCTGAGCTATCAAATCAGCCTATAAAGGGGATTACCTGGCTGGTGATGTTGTTTTTGAGGTCTGCACTTTTTAACAAATAATTGTTTCACAGTGGCTTTTCAAAGAGAGAGGGGAAAAAGAAAATCAAAACAAAAAAAAAAACCTAACCAACCAACCAAACAAACAAAAAAAAAAAACCAACAAAAAAACCCCACACAACTCTGAAAAATCCAACTTTACAGTTGGATGGAATAAAGTCTCGCAAGTAGGTACCTTTGGTCAGCTTTGATAATCCCCCTTGCTTCCTTTGCAAGTAATCATAAACAAGTTGAAATCGACTGTAAGAGTAGTGGATCTTTTCAATCGGGTCATGGTTTTGTAGCAAGGCTTACATTTTAATGTGTGCTTTATTTTAAAAAAAAAAGACCTTTTTCATCTACTATTTTGGTGTATGCTCAGCCTGAGAAATATATAATACGACTGTGTACTGTTAAACAGGTATGATCTTCCACCTCTGTCTGCTAGCAGCCGGTCAGCTCTTTTACATCCATCGCCTCTCCCATCAGGCAGTTTAACTGAAGTTTGTGACATGTTGTGATCTTTGCATGAATGGAGTTATTGATGTGAAAAGCATTAGCAATATTTATTTCAGCAGGTTGCGGAATTAATGCCTAAAGAAGAAAAACTGGTAAAACTTGCTTTTTATATATACAATAGAGTCTTTAAGAAACTTAATTCATGTTTAAGAATGCAGACGTGTCTGAATTTATATTACAGTATGTATGCTCCAAGTATCATACTGTGTTGAAAGTTTTCTAACAATGTGAATGAAATACAGCTATAGTATTAGTTTTTTTAGTGTTTTCTTTTGTTGACTGTTAAGTGGAAGCTAGTGTCTGTCTTGCTCTGCTCAGTGCAAAAGATATATTTACTGTACTTGAGTGTCTTCAAATTTGGTTCCTGTTTTGCAAACAGAGTACATTTTAATTAAGGCTTGTCACTCGAGATCTAATGAATACATTTACTGTAATGTCTCCATCTTCAGGAGGTGAATATGACTTAGAAATTGTCTCTGTCACAGAGAGGCTAATAGTATCAGTTTAAAGATTTCTTCTTTTCCTGGGAAAGAGCAGTTTGCACAGTTTTTGCTGCCCTTGCTGGGAAGGAGGTAGCTGTGCTTGCCTGAAGAATCCCAGTATTGCAGCGTACAGACAGACAAGAAAAATCCCTAAAGACATGTACATCTAGCTCAGAGAATGTACCTACATGAGACCTTTTTTTCCTTTGACACAGTTTCAGAGGTGATTTATTGATTATATTCGGAAAGATTAAGAAACTCCTCTCCCCAAATCACACTTCTGTTAGCATATGAGAGGACTTTGATCAAACAAACAGTGAATTGTCTAATACACTCGGTGTTTTTTTTAAAAAAAAGAAAAATCCTATAAAAGCAGATTTCTATCGACCTTTTACCTGTGCTGGTTTCTACTCTGGCGGGTGGGGACTGTGCACGAGGAAGGTTGCCATGCTCCTGCGTCTCCAACTCGCGGTACTGTTGGCGTTAGAACTCCTGCTTTTAATGTCAAGTCAAAACTCTAACTAATTTTACTGTCATGTAAATACCATTTTATGTCCTGGTTTTGTGTGGGAAAGCACTGAAAAGTGAATTTGGACCCTTCAAGAGAAAGAAACTAAGCAAAGCCTTTTTTTTTTTTTTTTCTCTTTTTTTTTTTCCTCCTGTTCAGCATTGCAGTGTTTTAAACTGAAATGGTTTTCAGCTAGTTAAATCAAGATTATATTATAGTGCTGACTTCTAGGGTTGTGTTATGAGGTAAAGGCATTAGCCCCCATGCTGTTTCTACCAGCAGCTTTTACTGTCACCACATTCAAACTGTGTTACACCCACCTTTGTTAGAAAATGCTGGGTTTTTCATGGAGGAGGGGCCTGGTCCAGGGATGACATAAAAGGCAGATGCTGGGGGTACCCGACAGGGCACAGCAAGGTGCCCTGCCCCAGGGTCTTCAGCAAGAAGGCTGCCCACATCGGGGCTCTTCTCATCCTCTCAACTTTCTGCCAAGAGTGCTGGGCAGGGCTTTGTGTGAAGGCAAAACGGCAGGGTCAGACAGTGCTTGTAGCACAGGGGGGTTGAGAATGGGAGGTGCAGTAAGAGGGTGGGAGGAGGCTGGTCACACCCCCGAAGAGCATTCCACACTGTGCAGCACAGAGATGCCCAAAAGAGAAGCCAATGGGGTGGCTGCTTGCTTGTCGTCCTCAGATGTCCTGGTTAGGGACTTATTTGGCAGGTGGTATGTGATTCACCCATGATCACTCAATGCAAAGGCTTCGGAAGTGCTATTGCATCTGTTCTGTATGCGAGGAATCGTGTCATACGGAGATCAAAGCCCAGACTTTCAAATATTCTTAGGCACTGTACACCGGGGTCCTCACCCAGGATCCCAGAGGACCCTTGTGATGGTGAGGGGACCAAGGCTGCCTCACCCAAATCACACCATGGGACTAGTCCTTCCCTCTGCCAGCCCATCCCCAGCCCCAACATGGATGGTGGGAGCAGGCTGGGGACCAGGATGCTCTGCCCTCTGGATGCTGCTGCAGAGGGGCAGGGAGTTAAGTGCTGTGAAGGGCTCTAAATGGCGCCACCTGCAAAGGTGGCAGATTATGGCTGGAGACAAAGATGTGCCACTGATGGGTACATGCTCTTTTGACCCGCCGTAATTTTTATAGCTGGGCCTTTAATTGCCAGGAAAAGGTATAGACAAATGCAATAAAAAAAAAAAAAACACAAACAAATTGTAGCTATAGTAAGGCTCTACAAGGAAATACGTTTTAGAAAGATCTATCTTTTTTTTTTTTTTTTTAATTAATCGGGATTTTGTTGTCAGGCTAAAACAGACTAAAAATAAACAGCTGTATAGTACTTCATTAAGCTGCCTGCTTGGAGTGATTTTCCCATTGATTAGTCTCAGGGCTAATGCTGGTTCATTCCTCATTTCATTGCTAATTAACATCAGCTCTGCTCCTGACCACTTGACCGCACTCTCTCTGTGAACATGTGCTGGTTTGGCAAGTAATAGCTGCTCCCTCCTCCTTAAAAGAGAGAATTAAGGGAGAAAACAGCTATCAAGCATAGATCTCAGGCTACTTCTACTGTAAGGAGAGGAAACTGTAAAACCGTATCGGCTCATACGAAGGGTAATAAACATAGTTTACAGAGCGCAGGAGTTTGATTGAGGCACTATGTAAATACAGATGATGAGCTCAAGCTGCCATATGAATTGACAGGCTTGGCTCATCTCCTGTCAGTGGAGTTGATTCAGGCTCTTCTGGGATGCTCGTGGTGCAGATTACCTGACCCAGGGTCCTGTGGCTGCCGGCCGTCAGGGAGAGGGCTGCTTTGGATGGGCAGCACTTACTTTTCCAAGTCTTCGCAATGTTCTCAGAGTCCAAATAATGAAATACGTTGGCAGTGGGTACGGAAAAAGCAGGAAACATAATGCCACAGTTATAGCTTTGTCAGGCCACAGAATATAGATGAAAATAGGGGAATGAAATACTAGAATTGGCATGGATGCACTCTGAGAAAATCTCTAACAACGTTAATGAAATTAGCAGCCTCTGTTCTGGGTGAAAAGGTCAATTTTTCCATAAAACCCAAGTAAACTGGCTTTTTTGGAAAACATCTACTAAACTTGGCACAGAATAAATAGCATTATTCCAAAGTCCTGGTTCAATTCCAGATCATAGCATTTTCTTTTAATTGAATTGAGTATTGCATTTCATTTTCAGAAAGTCTCTTTTTTTTTTTTTAATTTCTACATTTTGAAGCATTCATATCTCAGAACTAATCAGAAACTCAGCCTTATACAAATCTATCAATCAGGAACAGTCACTGGAGAGAGAGCTTCCCTGAGTGATAATCCTTTTTTACCTACTTTTGAGCAGAATCCTAATTCACTTGTTCATCAATTATATATTTTATATATTTCTGCCATTAATTTAATGGATTTGGGGCTCAGTCTTGCAAATGCTTCTGCATGTGAGTAACTTTTATTCATGTAAGTAGGCTGCTCATGTGAGTAAAATTAACCATGTGAGACATTTGTAGGATCAAGCTTTTCAGTAATTGTATGTATCCACACAAAAGCTATTGCCTTTCTCATTCACCTTCTTTGAGCTGTAGTAACAGGGACCTATTTTACTCACATGAGTTTAAAAAAAAAATAATAATTAGTAAGTGTACTAGTTATAATAAGAAAAATAGAGGAGTTATTCCTGCATTTAAGGATGTGCCCACTTTGGGTCAAGAAGGACTGCCTCCTAATTAAGTATTGTGTGATTGGTTACATCACGCAGCCTTCATGGATGGTTTTGGAGTTGGCCTCAGAGCAGAGAAAGAAGTGCAGAAAATCCCACTTCATTGTCAACTGACTTTAGACAAGGCTAAAACCTGATTGTATTGCAGACTTTCTTCAATTGCAAAATGGAAATGGATGCTTGCTTCTTGTTCCCAGGATGTACCCAGCATCCCCTCTTTCTAAAAAAGATACCTACGATATTTTTAACTTTTCTCATGATACTTCCACTTCCAGTCCTGGTTAGATGAAAACCAAATACTTAGTTTTCTTGGGTTTGTTTATTTTATTATTAATGTATTTCCTTGGATGCTTTTGAACTGTAAGGAGTCCTACTTGAGGAAATGTCTCTGTTTGGTCTCTTGGTTTTGGTAGATCAGTAGTTACTCTCCTGCCTGCATTCATATATTTCATATTTTGCACTCCTGTGGACACATATCAGGAGATGCTAAAATACTGATTCATTGGTAGCACAAAATTGATACCAAAGTTAGTTGGGTTTTTTTTTTTTTTTTTTTTTCTTTTCCCTTTTCTTTTCTTTTCTTTTCTTCCCCCCCCCACCCCCCATATGGATATCCATATGTTTTATCACAGATTCCATATTTTTGGTGCCAAGATCCATATGTTTAGCTTTTGTTCAAATAAGAGACTAAAATCATTCTTCATTATCTCATTCTTGCTAGCTGGTGTTTTTGTAGACATAACCAAATGTGATGCTGGATGTTTGAGGCATACCCAGGTAGAATGCAGTTGGATCTCATCAGAAGTATTTAAAACCAGTACCTGTGGGGTTCAAGGGCTGGATTATCTTCTGAGTATAATGCCCCTTAAGAGTGCTCGAACAATGCAGGGGGTGCTGTCATCTGATTGCAAAGTCCTGGCAAGGTTTTTCCCCTATCAAATAGAAGCTCCTTTGGGAGAAACAATGAGAATCTTCCCCCTTTTTTATTTTGTTTAATTCTCAATCTGCACCTCTGCCTCTGTGCTTCTGCTGAGGGGTGTATGATGCATGGAGATACATGACAGAGCTTTATTTTACTTCTGCCTTTTCTGCTTGCCCAAGACCTGCAGTTGGTAGAATAGCAGCAGGATTTAGAAGTGCTGATGCAGAGAATTTAGGGTTGGCGTAGGGATGGCGCATCACCATCTCCTTGACATGACCCAGTCTGCTCTGTGCCAAGCAGATATCGCTCACTGAGAATTGTGCCTAAAAAGGTTTTATTTTGCCTTTTCTCTTTCTCTTTTTCCTTCCTTCCCCCCTTCTCCCTTTTTGATGGAAATGTTAATATAATGCTTCTGAAGGTGTGAAACTTAATTCAGCATCCACAGTTAGCCCTTGGAATAGGTACCAAGTAACCATGAAAAGTAAAATCTGCATGTTGGATCTCATCTTCACTTGGTCTTCCAGTCCTGAACTTCTTTGCTGGGACAGCATGTGGCAGAAAAGTAGCTGTAGTGCACGTGTTTATGTCTCTTGGGAGTTTGGTTACCTACCAGCAGGTTCTGACTGTCCTAGTGCTACGGCACTTTTATCTTGCAAAAGGAGTAAGAAATACCCTGTAATTTTGAATAGGAGAAAAACAGGGTAGTCATAACTGAGAACATTACAGTACACAGTTTCAAAATAAAGACAGCAACGTGAATATCTTATTCATAGTTCCCACCTCTAGCCCATGAAATGTAAACCTGATGTAGACTTGAAGTTATGCTTTATCCTCTGCATTCCTGACAATAATGGAAATTATTGTGAAAAGTTAATAACCATTGTGCATCGCAGCTACATTATCTTTCATGTGGAAAAAAGAAAAGGCAACTACCTTCTCTGAATAAACCAAGCAGTAGCATCTTGACTTTGGAGAGGAGACAACCAATGCTGTAAGAACCCCACAAAAGAAGCTACATCTTGGATGGACTGATATTCATTTTCAGGCTAACTCCACTCTCATCAGAGACAAAACCAAAACTTACCTCTAATATAATTCAAAGCAGACACAGCTCCTGATATTATCTGTACAGAAGCTATAGAGTAACTTAACCTTTTTTTCGAGATATACTTATAAAAGTATCATACATTTGAGGTTGATTTCAGTTTGTGTTTCAGTGGAAATAATTCATCAGTTTTCAGCTCTACCATTCCTTCTCAAGGTTGTGACTCTGGCAAGGTCAGTGGCAGGTTTGTAGTGAGTTGCCAGCTGCGAGCTACCTCGTGGATCTTGACTGATAGCGCAATGAGCCACTATTAAAAAGAGATGGCTCACGAGGCATGTGCCACGCATGGTGGCCTCCTGTGTGTGGTGATTCCTGGGCGTGATGGTCAGATATCCCAGTTCAACCTCCCTGGCTGCCCGGGCTGTGCATGCCATCCCCACTGGAGATGTCTCACTGTGAAGAGCTAGTATTTTGATCCCCAAGTTGGCAATAGGTTGGCAGTCACCTTCTTGTTATATTCTTACGGGGAGGATAGACTCTACATGCAGCTCAAGCTGATTGTCCAGAGAAATTGAGTGATAACTTTCCTCCTTTCAAAAATGATTCTCATGTAGAAATGCTGTGCCTTTTTTTTTTTTTTTTT
This sequence comes from Tetrax tetrax, assembly GCA_009806455.1. NCBI lineage: Eukaryota > Metazoa > Chordata > Aves > Otidiformes > Otididae > Tetrax > Tetrax tetrax. The sequence goes on from WHYT01013043.1 coordinate 37,729, forward strand.
TTTTTTTTTTTTTTTTTTTTTTTTTTTTTTTTTT
>WHYT01013044.1:0-51482 GCA_009806455.1 Tetrax tetrax
GTTTTTTTTTTTTTTTTTTTTAAAAAAAAAAAAAGCTATGATTTGGGCTACTTTAGATTTGCTTCTCCTGTTCTTTTAAAATATGCCCTCTTTCCTTTTTCCTCTTCTTGATGGAATTACAAACAATTAAGAGCCTATAGACAACCAAGAACAATTAAAATCTCCTTGTCTCACTTTTCTGAGTCTTTCCCATAGAAAATGTTGGAGGAAAAGGTCTAAAGCATGTAAGCTCCAAAAAACTCTAAACCTGTCACCTTATTATAGACACTTAGAATAGTTAGGGTTGGAAGGGACCTTTAAAGGTCATTTAGTCCAACCCCCAATTTTTCATAACATTAAGCAGTGTTTGGTAGATACTAGGCAAGGCCCAGCACAGCACAGTGAGTTGTGCCTCTTTGGAACAGCCACAGCATTTCTTTTTTTCAAATATTCTGTCACTTCCTCTGGGTACTTTAGTTGTTCAGGACTAAAATTCCAAACCACGGGAGGTGAAAAGTTCTCTAGATACCTGCCCACCTTCTCCCACATGCCATGCCACATGTGACTATTCCACCTCAGGGCAGATCTCTGGGTGATATTCCTAAAATGTGTTTTTGTAACCCTAAACAAGACTTGGGACACATTCAATAGGCATAGCAATAACAGGATACGGGCTTGAATATCCCCAGGATATCGTAAGTTCTCAAAAACTGTTCTAACTACCCTGGAGGTGAAAGAGTAGGGGAAATCCCTTGCATACAGATATCAACTTATCTTTCATGCCATTAATGTTACCATATCATAAATTGAAATTTTGTAGTACAACAAAATGATAATTCTTATCATCTTCCCCAAGTTGCTAAACAGCACCATGGGGAACATATAGTACATGTAAGAGTGTAGATAACACAATGACATGACCAACCACTGCAACATTGTGATCAGCAACTACTAACCAATATAAAAAGCGTGTATAATAAATTTTGTTTCCAGCCACTCTGGTCAGATCTGTAGTTATCTCAACCCTTCATTGCCCCAGGTTGGACACCAAAAGAACTGTCATGCTTGTGCCCCACTCAGCAGCTAAAATACCACACAGTTGCTCGCTCCCCTCTCACCACCCCCCACAGTGGGATGAGGAGGAGAACTGGGAAAGAAAACAAGGTAAAACTCATGGGTTAAGATAAAAACAATTTAAAAGAACAACGGGCAAGAAGAAACCAGAGATAGTAACAGAAAATACTACAGCACATACCTTACAGTGCAATAGCTCACAGTGGATCCTGAGGCCCAGCTCCCTCCCAGGCAGCAAAAGCTGCACCCCAGCACCATCCCCAGTTTATACAGTGAGCATGGTGTCACATGGGATGGAACAGCCCTTGGGCTCATTTGGGTAACCTGTCCCAGCTGTTGGCTAATCAGTAACCTGCCCCAGCTGTGTCCCCAGCCACAGGGGCCAGCAGCTCCCCTTCCTCTCCCAGCTCAGGGGAAAGTGAACTCTGGCCCAGCCAGAAGCAGGCCAACATGGCCGATTCTTGGCAAGGGACAAGTATGCAAGAAAGAAATGGGATGGGGAAAAGACAAGTGGCAACATGGCTTCTTAAGTCAGGGTGCTTACAGCTTATACAAAAAAGCACTTTAAAAGAAACAAGGGGATTGTGACAGAGAATACACGATAGCAGGCAGACTTGATAAATATGCAACAGTTTTCCAAACACAATTGTGTTAACTACATCTTAACAGTAACAGATGTATTATGGCCCAATCATGGCTGGGCAAATTATCCGTTAAGTGTTTTCATTCAAAGTATTTTAAAATAATAATAAGTAAGAATGGATTCTTAGCCAGCCCCAGTTCCTCACCTCTTTTTTTTTTTTTTTTTGCTTTTCACCAAGTTTTTCCTGCAGTAAAAGAAAAATATCTTTACACTCTCCCTGTTTCACTTTATTACAACTTTCTTTGAAAGAATTTAAGAAATGTTAGACAATGGCAGTGGTGAGGGGAATCTGTTCCCCAAATAACTCCCATTTTCCTATGTAAGAAATTGAAAGAGCTCAAGTTTTTAATTCAAATTATTAGAGTGGAACCCAGCTGAAAGAAGAATGCCTATTTCATTCTGAATTGAAACTTTTGAGAAACCTTTAACGGAAAATTTCTGAATGGATTTTGAACACCAAAAAGAATCATAGGAAAAAGAAAGTGAAGCATTTGACCATCTGCAGCATGAACTGTTGAAGTCTGATCTTTTTATCCTTTCTGTAAAGAAAGGCTGACGGCTCCTGAGGAGAGGTGTTTCTTGGTTTCTGCTGTTCACCGCTTCTCTGTGCTGCTTCTACCTGAGCGTAGAAATCTGGAAAGCTGCTGGGGCTCGTTCTTAAAAACATTAATATTTATTAAATGCAATTAATGCTTTTACACATTGTTTACACCTAATAGAAAAGATCTGTAAACTTGCCACGTGTGAAATGCATTTATTTATAGTATCCAAAAAATCCCAATCTTTTCTCAGCCACTCTACATAGTCAGCACCAGACAAGCTGTAAGAAACGAAAAAGCCCCTTCCCAAAACTCTTGAATGGAATTCACTTCTGTACAGAGGGGTGCGTTAACTGGGGATTCAAAGACACAAAAATCCTTGCACCAGGGCTATGCAAACGGGTAAAATTCATGGTAGGAGAATTAAGAGGAAAACTGTATCAAGATTTGAACCAGTATACAGGAAATTACGCTGCTAAATGTCATGGAACATTTAAACTCCAAATGGTACTTCTAACTTAAAAAACCTCAAATGAACCAAAACATCTGTTTCTGACAGATTAAGATATTAATGCGTTACATGGCAACATGGAACACCGCATATTTTTGCTAAAGACAGGACAGCACAGGTACAGAGGCTGGTCCGTAGCTTGCCATCCTTTCCCTTGCAGATCTTTGCCTTTGCTCAGGATTCCTTCTCCCAGCCCCTCTGTGTGCTATATGGAGCTGGGCTGATTATAGTAATCTCAGAATCACTAAAAAAAGCCGTTGGTAAGACATGAAGTGGGAGCTGGAAATGTCAGCTCTCCATATTCCTTGATTTGAGAAGATCTTCAAGAGGATGACCAAGATCCTGCCATTAGGACTTTCTCTATCTCTCAGTTCACACTCATGGCTTCACATCTTTCCACTTTGTCCTGAGACCCTCAAAATCATCTTTCCAACACCATCAAACCCTATTAGTATCACCTGTATAGCACAACGTTTGATATCCTATAATGCAATAAAAGTCAGCTGGTCTACATTTGACATCTGAATTGTATTAAGAAAGCAAAATCATTATAAAACGAATATGGTGAGATTCCAGTACGTTGGATGACACCCTACTGAAAGCTGCTTGTGTGCCACTGAAGCCAAGGAGAAAGAAAGGACATGATAAATGCCATAAAGGGTCTTTTTTTTTTTTTCCACAGTCATAGTGCTGGAATATGAGCAAATTCTTATTTACTTTGTTCAGTGCCACAATTAGTGAAAATCAAAGCATCTGCAGCTGCATTTTATACTGTAAATTATTAGGTAATTAACCTTAATGCACCCTTCTCAGAATCTCCAGCTTCCCAACATAGCTGAGAGCATCTTTCAAATGCAACAATGGATATGACTGCATCACTGCTTAATTATAAATAAAATGAGCCCTTAATGTAATGTGAGGGATTTGGATGGTGCTAATGGAGAGTGTGCAGGAGGAAGAGGGGAAAAGAGAGATAGAGAAAATTAAATAGTCTTTCATCAGAGCAGGAAGACAAAGATTCGATGACAAGGATGCAAATAAAAGAACATCCAACCAAAGGATGCTTTACTTGCACACTGAGTCATCCTATTACGTTTATTGTCATTCACAAGGGATTGTGTTTATTCTCTTTCACAACCAAAAATGTTTTATATTTTAAAATACCCAAAGATAATAAATAAACAAACCAGTTTGTTTATAAATAAAGCTGAGATTGTTGGAACCTATATCAGGGCTATCCGTTTCTGGTTTTATGGCAGAAGTGAGCCCTAGCAATGTCAGGGGCCATAAGACTGAACACTTTCACTTGTGAGAAGTGCTTTCACTTGCATTTTCAGAGAGTGACAGCTAATGGGATTAGCCTGCAAGGCTCGATAGAGGATCCTGCCTCCCAACACATGGAGTTTGCACAAAGTGACTAGAACTGCTCAGACTTCCCACAGTAACAGTGCCGACATACTCCTGGAGCTTTAAATATTTTCCACCTGAGTATACCAGCTGTGTTCAACAGGAGAAAGACAACGTTAATTCTAGCTTCTGGAACATGTAGATGTATTTATTGAATAAAGTATTATCCTCTATATTTGAAGACATATAAGGCAGAAACCTTTTATATCACTGCCTGCTATAGAAACCTAATTTAGGTTTGAGCCCCTGAAGATGCAGAACCAAAGTTTTGCCTCCACATCAGAAAGCTCAGGCAGGACAGATTAAGGACGAGCTCTAGGTCAGGCAGCAATTCACTGTCAGAGGCAGAGTCCAGGAGAGCAGACCCACATTCTCTGAATGCAACCAGCATACCTTAGGCACATCTATGAAAAAGCTCATCCAGTTTTGTCAAAAATGAGTGTGTTACCTTTTGCCTTCAGCTTTGCAGCTGTTACCAGAAAGCAGTTAAATTACAACTTACTCCCTGATAATATTAACACAAGAAATGCATTATTTTCACAGTGAGTGAAATTGCTGTGACATGGTATTTGTGTGAAAAAAAAAAGAGAAGGAAAAAGGAAAAGGACACATCTAGTAACATATTGGTGGTTATGTGACTTTCAAAAAAGCAAATATGAGTTGATTTTGTATCATCTGAAAGGGGTGGGAGGGGGAACAGGTCTGATGACACAAATGAGATCTGTCATTAAATTTCAGCATTAAAATAATACTTCAAAATTTCTGTGTGCATGAAAAGAACTGAAAGGGCTATTTGTCTCTTCAGGGGCGTGAATAACTCCTATTGACACTAATGTGATGGGTTTGATTTATGCTCAGCACCGCTCAAGGGATGAGGTTCGTTTACGCTGAGTAAAAGTGGTGAAGCTTATTGGAGGAATACAAATAATCTGAGAGAAGCTTTTAGGTTTAGCAGAAACCGCCAGCTCCGGTGAGCTGCTAGCAATGATGTGCTGAATTAGTTCTCCAAAGCCCAGTGAGGACTGCAGACTTCCTAAAACAAAGGAGTTGTAGCCACGGATCCCCCACCGTGAGAGCACGTATGTACGCAAGTGTCAAGACAACAGTACAGGGCTACGAGAAAATAGAAGGAAAGAAGCCTTCATACAGCTGATTGTTCACCTTCTGTATTGCAGCTTTCTACTGTGTGCTGGCATATAACATGACTGCAAATAATTGCACAGTCCATGCTTAAAAAATACATGAAATAACATTCACAACATTGTCAGCACTGAGAAACAGAAAGGATTAGGGATAAAACTCAGGGTTGTTGGCTGTAGATCCGCTCTCCACGTGGACGATGTTGCAGACAGTAGGGCTGAGAGGAAGAAGAGGAATGCATACCAAATAACAGAGGGGATGAAGGCTCCCATTTTCAGTGGGAATTTTCTTTGAAGTTCCAGGAGTGCTTTGACCCAAAACAAGCACTGTTGGAAGGGGAGAGGGAGAAGTGAAGGAATTTTGCCAATTCAGACAAACAAAACTGCTACAACGTTGCGGGAAGTGATTGTATTCCTCTTTCTTTTCAATTGTCACTAAAAAGCCAAAGCCAACAAGCAGAAGCATCTTGTGACTCACGTTAAAAATGGCTTGTTACAAACCAAATATTTCTCTAAAAGCTGAGCAGCATAGGTCAGATCCAGATGCTGTCTGGGGCTTTTCATCAGAATGCAAGGAAGAAGGAAAGAGGATTTTTCCTTATGATCTTGATCCAGAGTCAGCTGGATTTTTGCTCTGAATAAAGGAAGGAACCAGACAGGCTGTCTTTTCCCTCTGCTGGGTCTTCCTCAGAGGCTCAGCATCATCCTCAGCATCAAACACAGCATCCTCCCCTCTCTGAGGGGAGCAACTTTGTCAACCTATCTACTCCACACAAAACACTTGTATTTCTGGAGCTGCTGCACTGAGACCAACAGCTGATATTTCATTTAGAGGTACACAGGCAGAGGTTCACAACTGCCAGGCTCTACCAGCCATGTCATTTTACATCTGTGGAATATCTGAACCTGACTTTCCCTGATCAGAGATCATTGACTTTTAGCACATGTAAAGGGAAGAGAAATTTTTCCATTCTTTTCTTTTTCCCTCTTGCAAATGAGGTGCTAAAAATGTCCATATTCATGAATGACAGTTCAAAAATGTACAATTTTTTTATATAAACGCTGAATAACAAATCGATATAAGAGGGAGTATCCTCCACGCAAAAGGAGCACAATAACCCTCACCAAGATAAGTCGCATAGAAAAAAGAAGCTACAGAACTTTGAAAATAAAACATACACATTTCGGAGAATAATCACCATCTCCTGTTTGCTTATAATTATAATTTAATTATGAACTCAATTTTGCAACAATTTTTTAAAGTAGGTAGTTAGCATTAAAGTACTTTATATGCAATTATCTGCTATTGAGCTTCCTCATTATACAGCAATTACTACATACATTTTCCTGTTGTTTAAGTTTTTTTTTTTTTTTTTTTTTGCTATTTGCAGGTTGAATTTGTAATCTAATAATACAAACTATTTGATCCAAGATCAACACTCCTGTTTCATGTGCCAGTTTCCAAGAAATGGCTGTTAAATATTTGGTATAATACGTATTGACAGAGAAGCTCTTCTTTTTCTTTCCTCTTGCAGGCAAATTGTCAAATAGAAAAATTTTTGATATTTTAATAGTCTTGCCCACTCCCATAACCATCCATCTTAACAAAAATCTATTTAATAAATCAGTAGTTCACCCCATCTGAGGTCATTTCAGTCATTCCATGTGCTTCCCAACTGTTGCAAACTGTTGAACTGACAGAACCAAGCAATTTATGTCATTTGAGGATCTGTCACCTAACTTCTAGAATGGAGATAAATTTCTGCCTCTCACAGTCATCAAAAATAACCTATCTCACAGGTTGAACAACAGAGGCTCCAAAGTCAGCAGCAGATATGTCTGTGAGAAACATTGCCTTCTTGTGGTGCAGATGATGTTCTGGTAAGTAACGCAGCGGAATCAATATGTAGAAAAGAATTTTACATTTGATGTGAGCTCTGTAAGAATAATATTGCGTAAAGACTTTCTTATGATTACATACTGACTCTTTCACAATACGATAGAGGAAACTATTTCATTTGAGCTCACGGAGAGTAAGAGGAGGAGGTGGAATGCAGATTTTTCTCATCAGGCTTTCCTGAGAAGTCTCTGATTTTTTATTGTGTATATGGTAATAGCTTTGGAGAGTTTTAGAAAATGGTATGAGGTGCATCTGCTGGGGAAAAGGAGGAAGACATGCTTTCACAAAGGAAATCAGAACATATTAAGGTATAAGTGTTTGGGGACAGTTGTGAACACATTTTAAAATCAGGTTATTTTTGCCTAAAACTGCCACATTGCGGTCTACAGTTCTGGAAGCTCAGAGGCCAGCCTGTGCAGGGCTGTTGGGAGGTACCTGAGCTGCACTAGACTACGGAGAAATTCCTCACGCCTTTCCCAACATTCAGCTGTGCTGCGAGAGGCGTCTGGCGAGGCTCCCAGACATGTCTCCAGTTCTGTGGGAAGACCCGGGTAACCTGCGACAGCAAACATTGCCAAACCAATTATATTTGCAAGCAGAGAACAGCAGGGAGAAGGGAAGAACTGGGTTTCCATGTGGCATATGTTCTTCAGGTTTCCTTCTCTAAACTGTCACACAGAGTGATCTAACGGTTTTGCAAAGACTAAAAGAAATTGATTTAGCCATTAAAAAAAAGAAGAGCTCTCAGTGCTGTATCAGCTGTAGCTGGAAGAAGAGTTCAGGCTGCCACTAGAAAACTTAGTAAATTGTTAAAGTCCACAGAGAAGATGAACTTACAAAAACTCAGTGATTGATCTATTCTAGAATTTTTGGAGAGCAGCAGAGTGCTCATCTCCTGAAGTACCAGCAAAGTATTCAGAGAGTTCTGCTTTGGCAGGATGATTAATACTGATGATACAGTTCTACAATTGTCTTTAATCCAGCCTATGAAAGGCATGATTATCCTGGCCCTAGACAGAGCCTCATCCTTTGACTCCCTACAGTGGAGCTGGAATCGCTCCTAAATTCCACTGGGATAAATCAGAGAACAAATCTTGAAGTTTTGAATGAAAACACTCCCCATTCAATATCTTTGCATTTAATAGAAGTAAAATGAACTCACAAACACACTAAGCTAGGATAAATCAACCTCCATGAATAATATGTAAGTCTTTAAAGTTTTTATGTCTATTTACACTGATATATTAATTACTGCTAAGTTATTCATAATCATAGTGAATTGATGGCAAAAATTTTAAGTATTCTGAAAAAGGCAAAAATATTGAATAAAAAGATGAAAAATTCCCTGTAGCCTGAACTATTTTCATAGAATCACAGAATGGTTTTGGTTGGAAGGGACCATTAAAGGCCATCCAGTCCAACCCCCCTGCAAGGAGCAGGGACATCTCCAACCAGATCAGGTTGCTCAGAGCCCCATCCAACTTGGACTTGAAGGTTTCCAGGGATGGGGCATCCACCACCTCTCTAGGCAACCTGGGACAGTGCTTCATCAACCTCATCATAAAAAACGTCTTCCTTAAAGAAGGAATTTAATTTCCTATTAATTTCACTTGAATGTAAAACATTGCTCACATCTAGCTAGCCAAGGAATTAACAGCTGGTACACAGATGTACATTCCTCTTATATCAGGAAAAAGTATGCAGTTGTTACACAGCATCTATATTCAGAAAACCATGATAACACCCAAATAAACTTCACTGCCATATTAGTAAACATAGAAATAGTATTCTAACAGCATTATAAAATATTCCCTGATGAAATCTGAACAGGTAGGATGCAAGAAGGTATGAGTCAGTGGGTCTCTAATTTCTTAAGTACTTGAGTCACACTTGAAAATGGAATATAAGCAGAAATTTAAAATCCTGCATCTTAAGACACTTTTAATGCTTTCCACTCTAAAAAGCCCCAAAGAAAAAAAGCTCTGTCCTTTGTGTTTCTCATTGTGAACACAAATGGTCTTCCCTTAGATTGATAAATTATTGATACAATTACCTTGCTATCTTGTGAAGCTATGTCAGCTGAATTCATTTAAATAATGCTATTCCCTAAATACCTCTGATCTCAGAGAGAAAATGGCTTGAAGAAATTAGAAAGTAGCAAAAGCATTCAAATCAGAGAGAGCAGCTGATCTATGGATGACAAACGTCCACTCCTCAAGGTCCTCCTAGATCCATCTTGAGCAATGCAAGACTTGACTCTGATTGTTGGAATCAATGACTACCATGGTTTTTTTTTTTTGCTTCAGGAATAGCTTCAGCCATTTTATAATCATATATTGATATGTACAGTTTTGGGCCCCTCGTTACAATAAAAACAATGAGCTGCTGGAATGTGTCCAAAGAAGAGCAACGAAGCTGGTGAAGGGTCTAGAGCACAAGTCTTGTGAAGAATGGCAGAGGGAACTGGGGTTGTTTAGCCTGGAGAAAAGGAGGCCGAGGGGAGACCTTATCACTCTCTACAACTGCCTGAAAGGAGGCTGGAGTGAGGTGGGTGTCAGTCTCTTCTCCCAGGTAGCAAGAGATAGGACGAAAGGAAATGGCCTCAAGTTGTGCCAGGGGAGGTTTAGATAGGATATTAGGAAAAATTTCTTCACCAAAAGGGTTATCAAGCATTGGAACAGGCTGCCCAGGGAAGTGGTGGAGTCACCATCCCTGGAGGTATTTAAAAGACGTATAGATGTGGTGCTCAGAGACATGGTTTAGTGGGACTTGGCAGTGTTAGGTTTATGGTTGGACTTGATCTTAAAGGTACTTTCCAACCTAAATGATTCTATGATTACAGATTTACAGGACAGAATAATATGATATGATCATCTTCCCATAGCTTTGTTCTTTCATATTTGAAAGCATAGCTGGAAACTTTCCAGGGACAAAAGATATAACATATATAGAATAAAATAAAGGGATCTTAAAGTAATCTTGCATGTATTACAGAACAGCCACTAGCCCCAGATTACATAATTCAAGAGACTGATTTTTGTAGTTAACATACGCAGTTCATAAAATGCATGTGTAATTGCTTTCCTAAACTGATTAAGCAATTCCCACATCTATGCATCCCAATCAGGTAATTGCAGATCTAAATATCCATTTGCATATTTTCTGTCACCCAATTGGCATATACAATTACCATGCATAGAAATTAGGAACATTATTTTGCATCCTAACAGCCTGAGAATCAAACCTCCAGGACTTTTTCTTATCTAACTCTTGTGATCCATTTCACATTGTTATATTTAAAGTGGATGTTGGGCATTCCTCATTCAGAACAAATAATCTAAGTTTTTCACTGTAAACAGAGATAATGAATCAGACAGTTTCTGGAGGGGTTTTAGATAAGTATCTCGTAATTAATAAAGGTAAAAGAACACACACTGATCCGGTTACTCCTTGTCCACCTTTGATAACAGTAAGATATAAAGTTTGTGAGAAAAATTGAATATTTAAGTAGGAAATTAATAGAAAAATAATAGAATACAACTTTCCTGGTTTCTCATTCTTTTCATGTCTATCACCTTTTCTTCCTCTGCTGCACTCTTTTATTGGCTTTGTCAGATTCCCCTTTTTAACTGAGTTAATTATTAATTATCCATTTGCTTTATCACCTAAGGCCTCAACCACACCGCCCCAAACTGCTGGAAGATAAAAAAGAGGTGGCAGTTTTGGAATACGATTTGTAAGCAGAACTGCTCTCCTCAGGTTAAGATTTTACTCCACCGATGTAAGCATTAAATCTTTATCCCTTTTAGAAACGTGAATAGCTTCAGCAGGGAGAGCGAGGGGAGCACCGGCCTGGGAACAAGGGCACGTTCCTGGGGTCTCTGAGGGGAACTGAGCTGGGCGAGCGCGCTCCATCCAAGATGAACTGTGGCCCTGCTTCCTCTTTTTTATTACAGAAAAAAAATTGACCCTCACTTCCCTTTAAGGAAAAAGGAAGGAAGGAGTTTTATGAGACAATTCCTCAGGTGATGACAGAGAAGTAAGATGTGCAAGTGCCGGTTGTTCTGTTCTCAGCCAGCACCAGCAACCCCCTTGCTAACGTACCGCACCTTGTGAGACTTACTGTGAACCCTTCTGCATCTCCCCTGCAGAACAGGAGTGCACGCACAAATCCACAGGGGACAGCCACCAACGGATCAGATGCTGTGAGGCTTTGTGGTGCCAGTGCCCAGCGTGGATGTGGGTATTTTTTGTTTTTTGTTTTTTTTTTTTTTCAAAAGTAGTGAGGAGAACTGCTGCTCTTAGAAATCATTTAGGTAGTTTGAGATGCAGATAAAAATGACACTGTTTTCTGATCCAGATTTGAGATCCTGATAGAAAAGTGTTGTTAAAGGGCTGTGGGTGTTACTGAGCTTTAACATTACCCCTCATACACACAGGCAGGAGTCGAGTTCCCACCCCTTCCATCATCAGCTTAACACACAAGACTCTGAACGAACACCAGCCAAAGCTGCAGGAGATTTTTATACATTTCTAATTTTACCAAGTCAGACTTTATGGACAGAAAAAAACAAACAGCATCATCTTTAAAGAGGTCTATATGTCCGAGATAGGAAACGCATAAGCCACTTCAGCGCTAATGGAAGTAGCACGAATGCATGCATGGTAGAATAAGCACATTAGGTGCTATTAATTATCACTTAAACATAGAAATATCTTTGGATAAGAACAGTGCTGGCAGATCCCCTGAATACAATAGTTTGGGATGTGGAGCCAGAAATTCTTTTACTTTTTAATGATTTCTGAAATTATGTTACATTTTTACGGATTAAACTCTTGGAAGGTATGAACTGACAAACCTACATTAATTTCTAGGGAGTACTGCCAATTCGTTCCTTTAGGCAATCTGTCTCTGTAAAACAATAAGAGGTTAGATTAAACATAGTTAATATGACAGTATAACTTTTTTCCTATATTTGTTAAAAATACATATATTTTCTCAGCATTTTCATGAGGAAGCAGCCTTCATGCTAAAAGAACTTATTTTTTTTTCCAAAAAGTTGATTTTATTATATCATATCATTTAGAATTAAGACTGCCCCGAAATGGCTTTTGTATCTTTGAAAGCAGCTGCCATGTTGACTGTTCTTTGGACAGAAAAGTTCCTATGGACAACACCGACAGCATGAAAAGTTCAGTTCTGTTGAAAATAGCTTCTGTAATCCAAAATTGACCTCATGAATGAAGACAAGGGGCATCACGGATCTAGTGGTTATAACATCTGGGAAATGCATACAAGGAGGAAACCTCTCAGGCCAATGCAAGAGGAGCAGGGATTTGTGACTGTTAGCGGCCTTGACTTTTCAATATACCTATGGTGACAGTTAGCAAAAATTCAGAGCTGGTAGGTCCAGTTACAGGTTCTGCATGGATTCAAATGCCAAATATTATTTCCTACCAAGGCCCAAAGCATGGAGACAGAGTGAACTTCAGCATCTTGCTTATGTCCACACTCCAATCTGGTTCACACAGCCTAGTAGAAAAGACGCTCTTGAAAGACCTATAGAACAACTTCTAAAAAACTTTTTTTAGTAGCTTACTTATCTACTGGACATGTACTTTCTCCTGGTTTCTCACCAGTTGCTGACTGGAGTCCTCAGGAAAAGTGCTAGATAGGGACAGGACATCATCCACAGAACTATTCAGCCAGCTCAGCCTGCATCTTGTTTGCACTTCAACTCTTTCTGGGTGGCTTACTGAAATATGTGACAGCAAAATAACTGGTGCCCAGCCTATATTTCCAAACCAAAGAAATGATGCTATTTTGCAATATGAATTATATTCTTCTGGGTGAAAAGGTGACACTGTAATTAATTTAGTCATTCTAAACTGCAAAACTCCAGTTTTGCGCAGACCTTTCAGATATATTTCTCCCTGTTCAAAGTTCTAAAAACTTAAAATCATTAATGTGGTCAATGTTAATTGATTCAGACACTGCCAAAAGAGAATAAAAATTCTGGTCTTCTGAAATATTGATCTCATCTGGAAGCATCAATTGCTGCTGAAGGAAATACATTCCCAGATAAAATGTTTGATTTTGCCTTGCCACAGCCTGCCAAGTTGAGAGCTAGCTCCTTCCAAATGAAATATTTCTGTATTCTGTGAGATGTTATCAACCTCCGGGTCTTTGAATGAGGCTCAAATCAGACTGAGACTTTGTCAAATGTGGAGAAATAAATGGAGTTTCAAACTCTGCCTCTTGAATACAGCCCTGGACTTGTCACTGCCAATGCTGAATGCTGCCAGTTCCTCCTGCAAGTCAAATTTTCTCATCTCTGCTCTCTGAGGCTGCTTTTCTTTGAGGTCAATCCATATTCAGCGTGTAGCTGGGCACCTTGTAGGGCTTTAATAGTCATCTATGTGTTTTGAGGAAAAAATACAGCCTTAATGAGCCCTTGTTTTTGGTTTTTTTTTTTTTCCTTTTCACTCAAAAGATAAGCTTAACTACAAGATTTTCTACACAGAGACAGTAAATAATTTTTTTTTACATTCCTTTTCCTCCGATCCCTTTGACAATCCTCCTGAGCAGAGCCCCGCCAAGGCCGCTGTTGTGCTTCTGTGTCCCCAGCAATACGAGCCGAACACACCTCTGACTCACGCGCTGGCTGGAGCACGCGCTATTGCCAGTCTGCACCCTGCATTTGCTTGCCAGAGAAGTTATAACACAACTGGGAGCACCAGATTAACTGTTTAATGAGCAACCAGAATTCAAATGTCCTTCTGTCCTGTTGGGCTACTAAGGAAAGAAAGAATGAAATGCCTGCTGGAGTGGAGAGCCAGCATTTCTTGTCTTATACAATCCATTTATTTCTGTATCATTTGTAGGAGGCATTTTAAAAGGACAAATAATTATAAAGCCACAGTCAGTATTTTATTGCATTCTCATAACTTATTTAGTGCCTCAAATCAAATGCTTTACCCTACTGCTTTACAAAAAATATGCAGAACACAGCTATATATAATCTGTAAAAGTGTCACCTACTATTAGTTTCTTCTATTAAAATGCATCTTTATTACCGACTATAATTATTTAATGCTGGTTCATATATTTCCCAAGGTACAGAAATCTACAATATCTTATTTTTCCAGTAGACAGCAATGCAATGTGCCTTTCTCATGGCTAAGTCTATCATTATGTACTAAGACAAACCAGTGGTGTCAAATACGGAATATAATTTTAATGAGATTCTTCTAATTTTATTATTAATGGCTTGAATGATCACAGCAAATTCCAAATGATGTGTGATAGTAACCGCTTCTCTGGTTCACATAAGAACGATCACTTAGCCTAAAAATTCCTTGTGGCTCAACTGTGATTATATATACAGAAGCAGAGAAAACGGTACTTCTGTTAGAATTAGTGACAAGCTGACATAAGTCATCTTTGGGACACAGGAGCAAAGATCGCTCATATGAGTAAAAGCTTCTTGGATTGAGCGCTAAATCTTTAGAATGAAATTCTGGCCCCACTGAGGTCAAGAGCTGATCCAATTTGTACCTACATAGTACAACACAGCTTCTCACACAGAAGATATACGAAACCTACTTTGTTTAAAAGTCTGTGTGCATTTTGTCAGCACAGACTGTGCTGTTTGTCAGCACAGACTGTAGAGAAAAAATATTTTTAAAAATCAAACTACTAAACTTTAAAAGTTTTCTGAACCTCATGCAAAGAGGCGTTAATATAAATAAAACAAGACCTCAGTAACTCTGAATTTTGTATCATAATAAAATTGCTTTCACTCTGTTCAGAAGCCCGAGGCAAAATACTACTCTCAGTGATGTAAATAGGAATCCTTTCAATATGCATAAAAAGTACTGATCAGGACCTAAACTAATTTTTTTTTGTTGGACAAATCTGATCAAAAAAGCTCTTTTTAAACTTCATAAGATTAGACATGACCATCATGGAACTGTCACCCAATAATCTAAAAATATTTATGAGAGTTCCCACTTTTAATGTCTCAGATACGTGGTCTCCTTGCCAGGTATTCCAGAGAGATAAATCCCCAACCAGAGCTCTCACCAGGCTCGAGGGGTGGGAGACGAGAGCGCAGCTGGGTGGAGGTGGGAGCCAGAGCGTGGTTGTGGGTCCAGGAGCGCCAGGCACAGTCTTTCTCCAGGACACGAGAGATGGGAGACGCAAAGCCCGTTAGACCAGATGTATAATGAACAAGGGACTGGACTGTGTTCCTAACAGAATGACCTGGTTAGCATCCAGAGACGAGTCCAACTGCAGCTCTGACAATTTACTAGATCCTGAATTACTTAAATAATTACTTGGTGATTAACTTGACTAACTCAGTCCATGTGAAATCAAGGTGAGCTGTAATAGATTCTTCCACTTTCCATTTCTAACTCATACAGTCAATTTAACAGAGAGAGGCAAAAGTTATGTTAAAGCAAATCAGTCCTGATTTCCTTCTTAACTTTTTTTTAGGTACAGAGAAAAAAATGTTGCTAATCAACAGGAAATGCAATTTTGACTGCGTGAAAGCTGCCTTTTGCAACTCCAGGCAATTATAACAAGTCTATTGAAACATTTGCACTCTTGTGATACTGTTGAAATGCTGATATTTTTCAAATTACACACTAGATACACATACTGCATTGAGCAGCCTTTTCCCAGTACTTTGGGATGGACTTTTATACCCTTATCCTTGCTGAATAGGTATTTTCTCCAAGAGCAACGTTATTGACTTCAGAGGTGTTATTTGCAGTATCAAGTTTTAAGAAACTAAAAAAAAAATCACCCTGAAACCATTTTCTCCCCTTGGTTCCAGCCAACTGAGAAGGAGTCCAGGATCATAACACCCAGAACAGTATCTAGAGCTCCCTCAGCTTCTGCCTTTGCTAATTCAGGAAGTATTTCAGTCAGCAAAACTTTTTTTTTTCTTTTTAGAAAACACTTTTCTAAAGTCAGTATGAAAGCTTTCAAGCTGGTCTATAGATTAAACCTCTCTCAGCTGTGTTTCAGCAGGTACCAGAAGCTGGTGCCTGGCTGGTTTTCAGCGCTGGGTCCGAGCACGGGTCACGTTGTAGGCAGGAAGGGGCAGGATGAAGCCTGCGATCACTATATTTTGACACATCAGCACTGAAAGAAAGGAACCTCAATTCCTCTTGCTTTGCCCACAAAACAGTCTCTTTAGGTCCAAAATGGTGGGAGCAAAAGCTGCACTGCTGTCCTCCCTGTGAATAAATTTCCTGATTTTACAAAAGCTCGTTAATTTTAAGAAGATGCTCAACTCCCATTGCATCCAATGAGTGCTAAGTGCATATTCATGGCTTTCTGGATAAAGACGGACTTTACTACCACCTAAGAGGCGTGATTCACAGCTTTGCTAAATAAGAGGATTTCTCACTCCAAGTTCAACGAGCGCTGGATTCTGCAATGCTTTTTCAACGTGCGCACGCTGCTCGGTGAGCACACATCAGCTACCGCTACATTTCCCAGCTATGAATGAATCACCTACGTTAAAGTGAGTGCTTCGCCCATCGTACTGACTGGGCTGGTAGGTTACTGGTGTTGGAATAGGGCAGTATTTCTTATGGAGGATTAAAATGATGATTAATCTGAGAGTGAGCTAGGAGAACCAGAAACAATACCAGGAGCTGAAGTCCTGTACTCAAAGTTTACGGGATTAAGTTTATTGGGATATATCTCACTGAAGACAGGAACACTTGGAGCCTGCCCTTGATGTTCTCTGGCTACAAGTACTGTTTCTGTTTTACCACTCAACTTTATTCACAGGCAGTGTACGCAAGCTGTAGTGGTTTCTAGTTTAGAGGTTCAGAAGTGTAATACCAGCCCTGGTTTGGGCAGCAAAACTATGGCATTTTAGCCCATTATACAAAGAGAAGTATTTGATTTCAGAATATCCTTTCAATTAAAGGAATACTTGGATATAACCCAGAATCTTACAATGCAATTCTAGACTCCTTAATCCTCCCCAAGTTCTTTTTTTTTTTGGCTTCTTCCAAAAATTGTTTCAGTCTCTTTTCTTATATTTTTCTTTTAATTTTCAGTCTTACTCGTTTTTATTCTGATTAAGCTCTGAAAAGCCTTTCTTCATATCATATTCAGATTGATAATTAGTTTGAAGGTACTCGTCAGCCTACAATAGCTTTTGTTACTGTGCAGTTTTTATAAAAAATAATTAAAATATTGCTACCTCCTCACTCCTGAGAAGCCTGTAATCCAGCTTCCACAGATAAGAAGGAACAGGGTATGAGTTCTGCTTTTATATCTTTTGTGCCTTGGACTCCAGAATAAAAAGAGATATAGATTTAAATATAAGTATCTGTTTAGTCAAACACTGACACATTTACAGAAATCAAGGGTAATTCTAAATGCATTCTCTTAATGTATGATAGTTAATACTAACTCCCTTCCTTACTGCTATTTCCAGGGTCGTAAATGGGTAATCCAAGCAGGATACAAAAAGTTTTCTCCCAGCACAGTAGTGTTAGTGCCAGGTTATGTGCCCTTCCCTCAGTTTCTGGACAGAGGTTTGTCCACCAAAGTTATGTGGACAGGAGTGGACCCTTGACAGGATGACTCTCCTGTGGAGTGGCTCAGATACTCTTTTGTGTGTATTTACTATTTACTACTTCACCAGAGCTTGCCAGAAGACTCTTACTAAGTGAGATACTAAAGCTGCCCAGGTCAGTGTCAGGAGGCACTGGTTCAGTATGGTCAGATGAAGCCCTGGGTGGCATCAACCGATGCCTACCACCTTCTAAATCTCTTTATATGCTGCCACGCATGCAGTTCCAATTGACTCTCTCGTAAGTGAAACTCCTGATAGGCACAGGATGAGAATTTGAAATTTTCTTGATAGAAAGTACTAATACTGAAGCTGATGGTGTATCAAGAGAGATTATTGAGGTTTTATCTTACAACCTGCCCATGGATTGGTGCCCTGGGATGAAGACAATGAAAGAAACCAGGAAAATAAATCAGAATAGCAGGTGAAGTCAGACCTATCAAAGCAGAATGGACAAAAGGAAATAAAAAAACCAGCTTTCCCCTCCTCCACCTGACACTGGGAATTGACTTTTTACTCGGTTTCATTAGGGAAAAGACACAGCAAAAAACAATTTACCATTAGTTTTCACCCTAACAAACTTAAGAAAACCTTCCTAATAGCTATTAATTTTGTCAGTTTTACAAATTAGTCATCAAGTCATTGCTTCTCCCTTGTTTGATACAGCTCCTGTGGTTCATGCTGAGGACCCAGCTCTGCTCCTGAGAACAGGCTGGCACTGCATGCCCGGTGCACCGTGCTCCTGCCCTACCAAGTCATCCAGGTACTGGTGGATAGTGAAGCTCCCTCCCTGCACTTTGATTTTGTCCCAAGCGGAGGAAGGGTGTACAACCCTGGGTTCCCTCTCCTCATCCTGGCACGCAGGAGGCCGCGAGGCAGGGCTGTCGCATGGAGCCCAGCAGGCTCCAATTGGGGTACCAGCACATGAAGCCACTTGAAGGTATTGATGAAAGAATCTGACTCATATGAAGCTAAGAACAAAAGAGCCCGTAGATCTCATCATTCCCAATGCTGGCACAGAAGCTAAGAGCCTGCTATGATCACGTAGTAAGGAAACTTGTTTGAAAGTAATTATTGCCTGGCCTCTTGAAAGATCAGAGAATAAGATGGAGAAATATGTTGCAGCTCCGAACATACATTTTGTAAGAGCCAAACAAAATTCTGACTTCAAAGGGCTTGGAATGTGCTTTAAATCTAGAACAGGAGGTCTATGTTTTTCCCTTCATGAGAAGCAGCTTCTTAAATCCAGCCTGAACAAGAGAAAATGAGAAAAACAGGCAAGTTGCTGAGTACGAGAAATAATGAATTCTGAGTCCTATGGATCTGTGTTGGCTGATTAACTTATTCTGCCTGAATTCTACTAAGGTTTCCTGTCATCTGCATCTACTGGTTTCTGCATGTAGTTACCATCTCCTGAGTTAGCTATATTGATATATATTGATTCCCTGCAATATCTTCTAGCATAGACAAATCCCTGGAGCCTGGTGTTCCTACGCTTACAGAGGAGTCCTGAGCAGCCTGGCTTTACCCAGCCTCTCCTAAGTCCCTATCAACAGTAATTGCTGAATGCTAAGGACTAAAGCGATCCACCATCTCTTCCTTCCCTCCAATCCCACTGGCCTCAAGCGCTGAACAGTCCCCAGACTCACCGGTTAAGCGCCTCATCTAGCCTCAGTTGTGTCTCCTGATTGATGCCTGGTGTGTTTAGAGTTTGAAAGCTCTTTTCTCCCAGGTCACAAATTTCCCCATGTGAATATTTGGAGCTCAAGATGTTGCATGCCCTCGGTAAAGCTTTTTCAGCATTTTCATTCTTTAAGGTTTATAAAGCTGCAGGCTGGTGTAGATTCTCTGCTGTCTAATAAGCTGTAAACTCCCACTGCAGCTTTTCTCACTTGCTTTGTTTGCCTGAGAAAACTGAAATCAAAAAATGGCAATTTTTAGAAGGGAACACAGAAGGACAGATGTATATGCATATATCTCCCACCCACCCCCAAAACACGAAGATTCCCTTAGGCTAAAAAATGAGAGAAAATACCCCTACAAAAACTTCCAGTGTTTGTATATCTCTGCAAGAGCTTGTGCTGCCTTGAATACAAAATGGACGTCTACCTCGAAAGCCAAAGGATTCCTCAGAGATTTAAAGGGATAACATACAGTGAAGGAATTTGTAGTAGTTATCTGGCTCAATACAACATTCAAGCATTTTTGGCAGAATGAGCTTTTCTATTTCTGCTATAAAAGCCATTGGAGAGCAGAACAATCCTTTAGCAAATATCAGCAGCAAAAAATATCTATTCCACTTTTTATTAAGCGACCCTGTGCTAATCTGTTTTAGACCCTGGTTTCAAACGGTGTAGCCAGAGTCTGTTTTTCTGCTGAGAACGGGCTGATTTGACGTGCCAGGTGCAGAAATGTCTTTCACATACGCAGACACAGTCTGAATCTCTGCCAGCACTTGCAGAAGGTCTTGCTGAGACCCTGCTACAGAAAACTGCTTCTGACGCTGGAGAGTTTCTCTTCCACGGCCAGGACAGATGGTTAGGGCTCATCTACTTGACTTGTCAGCACCAGGTACTGTCAAGTTGTGCACTCACCTGGAGTTTCCCCAAAAATCAGTAAAGGCTGATTGACTATCTGGCTCATGACTGAGTATACAAGGAAAATTCTTGACAATATTACCCCACTACCGTCTTGTTCCCTCTCTTGATGCGTGTGCATTTTTTCAGGGAAAGGAGTTTTTGTGCCAAAAGGCACAGTTGGCAACAGGCGAGAAGCCTCCTCTCTACAGCGCTGGCAGCAAATTAACTGGAGATCACAGCCTCCGCGGAGCCAAGCAGCCGGTTCGAAGAGACCAGGACCATGCTCCCTGGGAAGCTGGCACAGGTAACAATGGCAAGGGGTCCCTACTTCCATATAATTAAATCTGGGAGGTCTTGACAAAAAAGTTTGTGATGCTTCCTTTTCTGATCAGGGAGGATGGATGCTGCTGGTGGGAGCTCAGAGGCGCTCTGCTCTAACTGGCCCCTTCACTCTCTGTGTGACACTGGGCAAACCATGAGGGACAGGACCTTTGTGCAGCTCTGAGGCTTAACATCTGCGACTCTTCATATAGATCAGATAGCCTGGCACGTTGCTGTAGTTGCCAGTCCAATAAATCTCACCTGCTGTGAATATGCTAGACTTTACTAAAAGATTCACAGAAATAACTGTATGGTTTCACAGCTTAAGACATGAAAGAGCCATTCCAAGTAGTGAATACACAGAATGTTTATTAACAGAGTATCAGCTCAGAGCAATGGTTTTGGAAATAAATGTAAAAAATCTTGAGCTTCTCTCAGATACCAGACATTTCTCAAATGCACCAAAAATGCCAACTGTGACACAATCTGACTAATTGTAATTGTGATATTTTGCAAAATCAGAGGTGATACGTCATGTCTAAAAAAGGAAAGCCTATCCATTTGCTGGCTGTAGTATTCCCCAAGTATTGTTTGTTAAAGACTGAAAAAAGATCCCAGGCACAAAACAACCAGCCAAGAAGAGAGATTCCTAAATGACCGTACTTTTGGAATCCTCACCTTTCACCCTAACTTAAAAAAAATATTTATTTGCATAAAAGTTTTCATTTGAACTTAACACCTATCATTGGAAGGTCATGATGTATTGCCAAGACCCATGTGTATCTCCAAAGCCTGCTTCCCACGCAGAGTGAGAGGCAGTAGCAGTAGGTGTGCACCACCAAAACCTGCAGGTAATTGTATTCTGTGACGCGCTTACTGCATGCGCGTAGATAAAAACTCGTTATAATTAGTGCTCTGTGTTTCTGTTGTGAACGGGTGGTTTAGATTGCTTAAAGAACTACCGTCAAAGGTGTTAGCAGCTTTAATGTGATGCTGTAAAAGTGCGACTTAACAAAGCTCAGCGGCAAGGTTCACTCTATTAATTACTGCATGGAAAAGCATACAAAGGAAAATTGAGTTACACTTCAGTTAGAATGATTTGCAGAGAGACTGGAGACACAGAGAGTAAGGAAGGCTCTCATGTTGAGTCACAAGGTTCAGAATGGACCCTCTTTCCTTTTTTAAAGCCTTGTCTATACTGGGAACGGTCAGGCTTATCAGCAGATGTCCCAGAAGACACCAACAGTATATTCCTAAAGGTCTTTTCGAGATCAGCTCACTTTTGGTAATCCTTTTTCTATAGATCTGAGGGGGCTAGGTCTGACAATATTAAGTAAAATTAATGCTGTAAAATTATCCTTCAAATGTAGTCAGTGTATTATTCCATGGAAGTTTATGCAAGAAGATGGAGCAAAAAGATGAAGGCAGTCAGGAATTTACAATGAAAATGGTGGTTTAAAACCCAACATTTTCTCTGAGAAAATACCATTTTCATCAAAACAGTTCAAATGATGCATCTGGCATCCAAATCTCTCCCAGAAAAATGGCAAAACCAGAAGCCAAAATGTACATGAAGTCTCCTGAAACATGAGGTTTTCTGTCTGGGAAATTGGAGAGCTTTCTGTTTGTCTGGGAAGGGGCTGTTTTGTGTTTTGTTTTCATGGTTGGTTGTTTCCAATCCCATATTAAAAATGAGATAAAAGTTATGTTTTCTATCCATCAGAACTGGCTGACTGATGTATCTTATTTATTTTTCTGATTCTACATTCTTTCTTTTATTGCCAATATAGACACTTCCATTACTGTTGAATACAAACTAAATGAAAATCTGTGGTCCATTGTACATTTCCTTTTCATTGCCTAGGAAACCATGAAAGATTAGCAAGGCAAACTTGTGAAGACACATAATATCCATCATCTGTACGGCTGTATGAAAATGTATCTCAGGCATTAATACTACTGTGACAGTAAGACAGTAGATTTTTATATCCAAGGCACAAAGGTGTCAGCAAATACCTTCTGAAACTGTGAAAGTGAATAGTTCAGGGAACGGTGTCTTGGATCTGGTCTTTATTCCCAGCCTTGTTCCTACTACGTTAGCTGTGGCAAGCTGCTGCATCATCCTATATATAATCATCTTCCACTAGATTTCTTTTATCAGAACCTCAAGTCTCAGGGCTCTCTGTTGTCCTGTGCCTGTTTGCCTCTAATGCAGAGGGACCCTGATTACAGTTGAGTCATCTGGAATATCAGAGTGTAATATTGTGCCATGCAAACATTTTTTCTTTTCCTACTGATTTCCTTAAAGCCTTCCTCCCCACTACAGGCATAGTTTCACATAAATTACAGCCCATCTGTCTCAGCCCAGCCTCTCAGTCTCACTGAACTCCTTTGTTGCGCAGAGAACTGGACCAAGCAGGGGTCTGTCCCAGAAATGTGTTACAATTACCACAAATGCCTAAGGCAATGAATTCTGATTTTTTTTTTTTTTTTTTTTTTTTGCAAGCTGAATATTTGGTGGAATTATAGTTCTGACATCATGAAAGGGAATAATTATCTGTTACTTTTTCAGTGTTTCCCAGCCTAGGGTGTCTGTCTTTGCAGATGACAGCAGTAACATAAAGCACGCTTATCCCAGCAACCGGAAGTGCTCTGGATCTCAGACGTATTACTGATTGACGTTTACACTTTGTTGGTAGCCTGGATGAAAAGAACTGCAAACTCATCATTATAAAGAGGTATGGAAATCCTTCTTTTTGTTTTCAAAGAAACCATTTAATTGTCTATCTTTCCCCCTCAGATTTTTCCCAGCAGTTTCATTAGCTGACAAGACAAAATGCCAGCTCATTTCATATATTATTTGAAATAGGTCCTATATTTTAATATCTTTACTTTGGGAGCAAATTCATCTGTTATTATTCTATGAATAATGTCCAAAAGAAAGAACTTAAGCCCTTTTCTCCCGTTTGCAAGGTTGACAGAATATTTATATTTTCTGTAATAAAATAAAGTGCTTTTGATTGTTTTCTTTTTTTTTTATAATTTATTTTCTGCAACTGTAGATGCTTAAAAAATGATCAGAAAAATTGAAAGAATCCTACAAAGTCTAACACTGACACTGAGTGATCTCTTCAATGATCTATGTGAAAAGTAGGCATGTCTTAAACCTTAAATTTTGGGCCACAGTCCCCTACTGAGGGATACAGGCAGTATCTTCCTCCATCTCCTTTGCTCCTTAACCAAAAAACCCCTCTCAGAGGCCCTTGCTACAATAAAAGCAGGTCTCAATATTTAATTTTGAATAACTGTGTTAGACCGGCCGCCAGTTCAGCCTCTGACCCAGACTCCTGTAAAAAGATATTACTCTATAGTGCACATCTGAAATAACCTGGTCATCATTCTGGCACTCATTTTTGTCCGTGCAACCGACTATAGCTGCAAAAATGTCTTCGCGCAGTGGGACTGTTTGAAAACAGATGGTGGCAACTGGTTTCCCACTAGTACAGGACAGTGAAGACACACTCACCCACAGGCCTGCAGCTCCCAACGGCTTCTTACAAGTCATTTGCTTTTTCCCAGTCTCTCTCCCTACGTCTTCTCCTTCCAGGCTCATAAAAAAAAAAATCGGTGGGAGTTCTGCTACGGTTTGGAAAGGTTTTGGATCCTCCATTGTTGGAAATGTTAATTCACTCATCCTCCCAGCTTTAAATGTTTTTCTCTTTAATGGCTCCCAAAAATATAGGGGGTGTGGATCCTTGGGCTTCTCTCTGCAGAATCACCTTCCCTTTCTATTTGCAGATTTTACTGTCCTTTAATGTAAGTCTATGCATGCAAAAAAAAAAGGAGAAAAGAAATGAAATTACATACTTCGCTACTGGTATTTTATTCAAGTAATGGATTTTTTTGCTAATAATAGACAATAAATGAACACAGTAACAATGGATCCCATCTGAATTTTCACTTACACTAAACCAATAAAAGCAAATTCCAATTCCCTTACTATTTCTATCAGATACAGCCAGTGTAAGTGGCTCATATGGCGGATAATGGTTTCCCATCCCTGCTGGAAGATTAATGCCTCAGCAAAGTCCATGGATTTGCAGAGAACGTATTCGTAATGTTTGAAGCCTGATTTTATTCTTTAGAGGGGACACAGAGAGGTACTTCTAGGTTCATTCACAGTTCTAGTATTACACAAAAAATTAATGATCTATTTCAAGAGTTAAAAAGGAACGTGGAAGGCAAACAGGAAGCCTATGTCCTCTCTGTCTTACTATGAAATTCACTGTGAGAAGATGATCTGCAAAATGGTCCCAGGACTTGTTTAAACTCTGCTTTAGATACTTTGAATAACCGGAGTGGGGGTCTCTGTGTGGCAGCATCGCCATTCCTTTCAAAAAACCACGGTTTTCAGCCCTGGCTTACATCCTATGTAAGTCCGTGAAAGCCCCATTAAGTGACTTCTACAAGGAACAGAGTGCAGACATCATCCTTTCACAAGCCTAAGCTAAGCAGGTTTTTCCAGTGAAACACAGCAAGTGCAACAAGCGTGGAAAGATGCTGCCTTCGTTCTGAAAAATCACGCTCTGCATACCGCTAGACTACTTTAACCAGGAGATAAGGAGGAGAATTTTCTGTGGAAAGTTAAATAGTCCCCTTTCCTCCCCATTAGAACATGCTACCTTATTGAAATAGGAACATTTTCCAAGTTCAAAGTAAAATTTCTAATCAAAACATGAGAGAGAAGGAACTTACATAAGACATGGAAAATCTGAGGTCATGTCCCACTCTGTCTGATGATGTCCAGATAATGTCCTAATTGCACAGCTCTGGGTATCTGGGGCAGATCTCATGCATTTTCCTGAACAATTTCAAAAGACCTGAGTTTCATTCTCCCACATAACAAAAAAGCCAACTTCAGAACTTCCAGTATTTTACAAAATACGTATTCCTAGGCAAGCATAATGTCTGAAATTGGGGAGTTTCAATTTATCCTTCTTCAAGGAGTACTTTAAAATTCCAAACACCCCATACAGTCTCAGTTGCAAAGACAAACAGGACCAGCATCTTCAGCCCAACCCCCCATGCACATCTGTCCATTGCTGTGTACATTACATGTTTTTTTTGTCTGTTTGGGTTTTTTTTTTTTTTTTCCATTGCCAAATCCTGATAGAAAGGCATGATTTCATGCTGGAAACCCCTATATTTAGGCAAGACAGACCTGACCTGCAGAAATATTTGGTGACAAATGCTATTAAAGGATATGTCAGACAGTGGTTCGCTTGGTGTTGTTACTCACTGGCCTAGCTCTAACACTTTGGTTTTTTTTCATGCTTTCAGTAAATTGCTGAGAAATGTCTTTCCAGAGCAGTTTAGCCTATGGTTGGGGAATGTTGAAGAAAAGAGAGCAAAAATTCTTACGGGAGCTGTAGAGTAAGGGCAGTAACATTTGGGAAGAAATCAAACAGGATACAGCACAAGCAATGTAATAAAAATACAATGGCTGTAGCAACACAGCAGCAACCATGGCAAATCCCTGGAGGGATCCGGCGGAAAGCCCTGCCTTTGTGAGAGGCTGGTATATGGCGTGTGGTTTTGCATCATTCTTGCCTGTTCTATGGTGCATCAGGTCTTGCTTTAGCAGGCCACTGAAGAACCTGCTTCAAGGCAATCATATAATCACACTTCCTCGAATGAAAGTCAGACCTTCCCTGACCTAGTAGTTTTGTACCTGAAAGGCTTTTTTTTTTTTTCCTACTCAGAAATGATGTTTATTTGTGATGCAGTCTCAAACATTTTAATTGTTCTCTTTGGTTTTTGTCCTGCCTTTATCTCCAAGCTGCATTTCCTATTGTCACTCCTTCAAGCGCCTTTCAAGATGCCCTTAACCTTGGGCACATATCACTGTCAAAAAGAGGTATTTCTGTAAAACTGCTTCGTCAGTAAAAAAAAAAAAAAAAAAAAAAAAAAAGTGCAGCTCTTTTCATAAATATCTGCACCACGTTACTCCTGACAAGGACTGACAAGAACTCTTCTCACTGAGTCTACAGCAGGGAAACATCATTTTACATGAATTCTGAGGAGTAACATTATTCCATAGTTCGATCAAATAGTTTTCAGAAGTACACGCTATTTTCGGGAGAAGGGAGCTCTTTCAGGATTGGCGTGCATTGAAATTTGCAGCTCAACGTTGGTAACATAATCACAACATTGCATTAATTGATCTTACTCAAGATGACTGCTGCGTGTCATGCAAGCTATGCCAGAGCTGAAGCAGACACTGGGATGTTCCTTGAGATATTATTTAGGGCAGGAGAATTCACTTCTGACCATACAAGTTTTTATTCTACCCAAGTTTCAGAAGCTGTTGTTTGGGAGATATTCAACAATAAGGCAAAGCTTTGATTTCTTTTCTCATGAATGATGGAAGAATTCTTAGATTTATTGCCTAAAATTTCCACTTTATTAAGCTGTCAAGTTCTGCTTGGTGGCCTACTACAGAATGAAATACTAAATTTGATTTAAAGGTCAGAGGAGATGTGTGGCACCTACAATCTGCCTTTGAATTGTTTTTGTAACACTAAATAGAGTTTACAAGGATAGAAAATTGAAACTGGTCAGCATAAGTCATTCCAATCACAGTGTCTTTGAAAAGACAGCTCTGCTTTTAACTATACTAAAAGATAAAGGAAATGGATACATTAGCATGTTCCTCTGGGATTTATGAAACTCCAGGTGGACTTCTGGGACTGTAATTGTAACAGCTAAAAAAGGGAAAACATCAGGACAGTGTTTCTATTTCTCATGTTAATGCAGCAGCCAGAATCATGAGAAGCCTTAATTTCGGGACACATTTTAATCTGAATTTACTAGAGGTCTAAATAAACTCTCAACAATAGGATCTGACCACTCTCCCAACAGACCTTGTTATTATTTCTGCATCTCTACATCTTTTAATTCACCACCCAAATAAGGCCCCAGAAGAAATTACTTTTTTTAAAAAAACAATTTTACAACTGCAGCCAAATATATTATCATTTTAATTAAATATATGCAGTGTAACAAGGGCCAAGATATAAATTTCTATGAGACTGAAGCCTAATTTAATTTCCACATTTAATATATAAAACTCGTGACATATAAAAACTTCTAATATCCTCATTTGCCTCTTAGTACAGTCCTTTATCATGTACATTTCATTAGTCACATAGATAAAAGAAAACAATTACAAAATAACTGTTAAGTCTATATGAGACATTGCTTGGTAACGAATTTTGGTATTATACTAAGTGGAAATTTCTATCTCAGAAAAAAAAAAGAGTTTAGGCAATTTCCTTCTGTCTCGTTAAAGAAAACAGAAGTTCACTCAATCACCATCTAATTCTCTAAAGGTGTCAGACTGGTTTCTGATTTTTTTTTTGCTTGGAAATTTAGAAGAGAGTAGCTCTGCCCTTAAGAATCCTCAAAAAGAACAAAACCTTCAAGAAATCATTGCTCTTCTCTATACAGAAAAAGAACTTAAATAACC
Organism: Tetrax tetrax; assembly: GCA_009806455.1. Taxonomy (NCBI): domain Eukaryota; kingdom Metazoa; phylum Chordata; class Aves; order Otidiformes; family Otididae; genus Tetrax; species Tetrax tetrax. The sequence goes on from WHYT01013044.1 coordinate 28,228, forward strand.
TTGGACAAGACTGAAACAAATTAAAATATTGACATTCAGTTGAGAAAGTAACTGGGAAGTAAACATGTCCCAAACTTGTTTACTCCACCTCCTGACAGAGAGGCAGCGAAACAACCCGGCTTGGCTGCCTGGTAGCACATTGCTCAGATTTGGCACAACCCAAGAGTAGAGTAAGCAGAAATACACTGAGGCTGCTCTCTATTTTGTGACCTGACAGTTGCCATTTGGGCTGTGTATGTAATACCTCATTTTGGAAAGCTCACGCAGACCCTTTCCCCAACTGTTTCCCACAGCTTTCAATAAAAATTCCTGTCTCTCAATTATTTTGGCCTTTCCTCTTATATTAAGGGTCACTGTGAATTAAAAATACAGCTTGAAGGGAGAAAGCGGTTTTCAAGTTTTAGCTTTCGACTTTTTCTTTGAGGTTTCACATAAAACCCTTACACTGAAAGCAAACCTGAGCCTTTGATCCAAAAAAGATCCGAGTATAGTACTGGTTCAGGTCTGTTCGAGAAATACGACATTTCAGCGATAAAGTCTGGTATCTCTATATAGATAAAATTCATGAATTCCCTAAATCAAATAGATTTTGCATTTTCCCCTCTGTTTGCTGAAGGTCCTTTATAGACTGCCTGGCAGATTAAGACAAGAAGTAAAATATCTGAAGGAGTTCAGAAATTCTGCATCAAATGGTTTGGTTTGGAAATACAGCTTTTGTGTAGACTCTTGTTTCTAGGTTTGTCCTAGGTCCTAACCACGGACCAGAACCTGAGCGAGAGACTCCCATCCATTCTGACCCAGGTTTTGGCAGACACAATACCACAGACCATCCACTTCTACCGATTTTGACAAACATCCTGGGCTTGGGCTTTCCTTCTTGGCCCTTCTATATTTTCTCCAAACTCAAATTTGGGTTCCTGTCCACATAACGTAGGTAAGAAGCAGTTTCAGGTCTGAGCACAGGGTTTGCACTGCAAATACAAAATACATGTGTCTAAGATGGTGTGTTGCCTGAAATATTATCTGGAAAAGGGGGAAATCTTGCTGCCAGCTTTTCTGAAGGTGGTATTGCAGCTCAAAGAGGTCACCCCAGTCAGTCTGTGTGACCAAAGAAGCTTTTTGACACATATTTTGTGTCAAAGCCACAAAAAGACCTTTCAGTTGGGTTAACACACCTTCATTTCACCCCTATTAGTAAATATGACCTGCTGACCATCACCTATCAGTATGAGCATTTTACATCTGCACTTAATATGTAAGCTACAGGGAAAGGAACCACTCAGGACTGGTAGAGAGTTCTCAGGAAAACAAAACAAAACAAAACAAAAAAAAACCCAACAAAATTCAAGTAAGGTGTTGGAAAACTTGAACATGACTGCAACATGGCATATATTGGTGGGGTCTGAACCTTAAACAGTAAAGTGGCTGCCTGACAAGTATTGCAAGTTGCTGGGAAGGACAAAAAAATATAAATATATCCTTCTGGTTGATCACCTGATCACTTGGGATGCTCCTCTGAAGCAGAAAATTCTGTATACAATATACAGAGAGTCTACAAGCCTTTAAGAGATACTGAGTGCCCTCAATTTCTATTGATCACAGTTCTGCATCTTCGTAGAATATAAATGATGAATTACCCAATTCAGTAGCTTTAAGCAAAAGGAGAACCTAGATGGAAAATGTTTAGAAGTACTCATTTAACGGCAAGACCTTCTTCCTACAAATACTTTCAGCTGTAATCATAGAAGCATATCCATGGATTTACAAACTCTCATTGTTTTGATATATTGCTGCATTTCTGCCTAAAAATAAAATGTAAGTTTGGCCTGAGATGAAATACTGAGTTTCCAGTACAAAAATGTTTCAATTAGTCATACTGAAAAATCAGGAAACTAGCAAGGAGATACACATTGCTGTTCTTATACTGAGAAAGTGTGCCAACTGCTAGAAACATGAGCTTCTATTTCAGAATAAGCTAATTAACATTAGCACGAGCGTCAAGTCGTCAACATATTCTTCTGCACAAAGTTATCAAGCTCTGATTTAAACTTCACTTGCACTCAATTAAATGAATAGCCACTTTTCCCCCCACTTAAGTAATATTTTCTTTAAAAAAAAAAAAAGAAGAAAATAAAAGAAAGATATAGCGACAGTCACCCAGTAATTGACTGACAGCTTCAGCTCTCTCTGTGACCAATCTATTTGGATAGGCAGGAAAACAGGCAGCGTGTGGATTACAAGACAAAGCTGATGGATAGCATTTTTACTGCACAAAAGTTAGTTCCAATAAATTGGAGAGTATTTAACAGATTTGGATTTATCAAAACAACAGACTTCCCGAATGCAGTTTTTCAGGGCTTAAAGCACAGATTTGAGAGTTGATCCTGCTCTCAAAGAGAAGGAAAATCATACACCTGTGACTGATGATTTCCAACTTCTGTATCTGCACACCAGTTTCCGGAGGTTTTGCCTGGAGTTTTGTTTTGCGACCATCTCTGCGTAGCAGTGAGTGCGTGGCAACAGCGGTGTGAGATCACCCTGCAAACCACTCCAGGCACACACTTCAAACACATCTCCGCAGGGACTAGCTGAATAACTAAGATTAAATGCTTTGGGTTCTTGTTTAAATAACTTTGGGCCTGTCTGATTTCTGGGGTCTGCCTGTTTTTCTATGTTCTCATTAAACTCAGTGAGAAAAGCCCCTTCTTTTGGGCAGAGCAATAGAAATTTCAGAAGCTAGATGTGGTCACTACTACTAAATTTACACCAAAGAAACAGAAGGTCTAGCTAGATGTAAAATAAACACTATTTATACTAGAAGACAATATTTTCAAAGCTTTTGAAGACTGATTTTCTCAGAGGATGAAGGTATAAAATAGGATTGTGAGGTAGCTGCAGTTAATGATTAGTAAGCAAACTTCCATGATCAACAATCCAAGCTTGTTGAAAAAACATTTACCTGTCCATCTCAATTTATTTATTATTGATTATCATTACTCGTAAAGACTCAGACTACTGCAATTTCTGACTGATTATTTTTAATTTTTCATGAATGTTGTTCGCTTATTCATCCAGATATTACAAACACTTTCTAGTACTATAACTCAGCAGCCATACAGACCATCTAATTACGCAGCATTCACCTATAAAGACAAACACCTCAGACATGAGAACTGTACCAATAAAACCAATGATTCACAGTCTGATAGGAACTTTATTTATAATTTGCAGGGATGGAATTTAAAACATAAACTCAAACAGCTGGAAATTCAGAAGCAAAGCCCCTTGCAAACAGCACCTGCAGTTCAACGTTAGCAACGCCCCACCTGCCACCCCCATTTCGGTGTGTGTAATGAGCAGATTGTGATTTTCCTTGGAGCCCAAGGAAAATCCTTGGACACCTCTTTGAGCTGGAATTTGTAGAGAGCTATCTCTAGTATCTCAGTGGTATCTCCAGAAAACAAAATTGGAGTTTTCTCAATTATGTCCTAAATACCATTGATCAATTCTAGTCACGACTGAGGAGCAACTTGAACTGCAAGGCAATTCCCATGCACAGGTTGGCATCGGGGGCCAGCACGACTCTCAGCAACTGCACTCAAGGGCCTCTGAATCTCCCCAGCGCTGTGGTTAGTTGCACAGCAGCTACAGCACCGGCATGTACTCTCCGCACCCTGAAAGCCCTCCCTGCGGGTAGCCAGCAGCATCACTCACCCGGTGTGGTCTCTCTGCCTCACCCAGTCTGCAGGCTGGAAAACAGCTCTGCATTTGGTCCTCGCGCTTGGCAAGATGCTCAGGTAACTTTGTTATCATATGTGTTCTGATGAGACCTCTTGAAACCATGCAGTGGCTTCAGGATCAAAATTAAAATCACCTGCACCAAAATTAAAAATACCTGCACCAAAGGTATACTCAAAACTCAATCAGATGTTAGCTGGGTAGCACCTGAAACAGAGAATGGTTTATTCAACTGACGGAGGTCAGCCCCTGTATCCTCACTAGTTTGCTTTCGTTAAAACAGTCCATTATGTATAATACTTTACACTTTTTCTTGCAGTTTAATAATAAGTGACTGCTATGAAGCTCAGCCAGAACAGCAACTGTAAACCAGCAAGATCCCTATCAAACTACTGAAGCAATGAAATAATACATATCAGATTCCCAAATGACCTCCATAAATCCTTGTTCACCAACAGTGATATTTGTTAACAACAAAATTAACTTTTATTACTTTCTTTCTGCCACTGTGTTTGCCACCACTCATTTCTGAAGCTCCTCAGATCAACCAGAACAGATAAATTAGATTAAATTAGGTTTACTGGCCAAGATGTGAAGACACAAACATAACTCTGAGGCTTATATTAAGCCATGATTTGAAGAACTTAATATAATGCACTGCACACTGGAGACTAATAGAGGGAAAGAAAAGGAAAAGAGCTGCTCTCTCTGACGCTTACACAACATCCTCTGGATACTGCATGCATAAGGGGTTACCTCCCAGTCTGACATGCACCATACAGCACTCTGCGTGGAGGAAACATAAGCCCACATAAAACCTGGTCTTTCACTCAAGGGCTGGCAATAGGACTGCGCTCTGAGCACAGGCTATGGGCCAGTTTCTAAAATGGAGACACAGGTGAGGCTCTGAGGTGCCAAAACAGCAGCAGGAAGAGCTTTCCCTTGGCTCAGCATAAAAAACGCCTGAGATGCATAAAGTAAAGAAGTGATGGGAATACAGGAATGGCAACCTCAATCTCTTGTTAATTATGGAACTCGATTTTGTAAAATGCCATTTTGTCTAAAAGTCATGCAGGTGGCAATAATAACAAACAATTTTTTTCTTGGAAGCTTTTATTATACTGGACACTGACAGTTGCCCCAACAGCCACAATGCTAGCAAACCTTGGGACTCCCTGCGATGCTACCAGGGCACCAGTACTGCACCCCTGCGAGGTGCTCGTCTAAGTGAAAGTCACAGCATCTTCCGAGTCCTGCGGGGGTTATTGTGGGGAGTCCTCTCCTCAGTTTTACTGAGCTAGGCTGGTTTACTTGTTTTCTGCTTTCCACACTGGTGTCTGTCTGTCTCAGTGCCAAGAAATACAGGACCACTGAACACTAACCTTGGCTCTCACTGTGAAAAATTTGCTAAGTAAGATATAACAGGGAGATATAACTCATTTTTATCCCATCAAGATTGTCTACAGGCAGCAGGTAATATGTTTTTTAACACACTGCCTTTATTCTGGAGTTTTCCTTGACATGTTTGTGCTGTTTATGAAGAGGCGAGGTTAGGATCCTTGGCAGAAATGTAAATTACTTTAATATTTTCTTAACAATTCTTTGGCTCGAATTTATGTGAGAAACCATATGTAAGGATTTATGAAGGACACTTGTGACAGGTCTGCTCTGCGAAAACCGAAGAGGGAAAAACCAATAAACAGCATTAAAATAAATAAATAAATAAAAATAAAAATTTGAAAGTATCTCAAAACTCCTCTGATCCATCTCTAAGCAAGTTCTATCTTCCAGTGCTCTGCCTGTGCATTAATGAAATGATCCGGAATGAGACAAGAGACCAATTTAAAGTGCAACAGTAACCAAAAAGATAAAATTTATCTTGCTCCAACTTGACTTCCTACGATTTTGCAGCTGCTCCACTACTTTGTAAAGTTCCTAAGGTTTGTCTAGTGAAAGTAACTGTGAAATACCCATGGGTAAGTATCATCCCCGTGGCAAAGATCAGCATGAGGCCTCATCCTGCTCCCCCTCTGAGGATGGAAAGGCTACATGGGGTTTTGATCCAATGAAGGGGAAAATCACTGCAGTCTGACCCAGAGAAATGTTTGCCATCTTAGCTGAGAATGCGAGTGTACAAAGCTTCTTAAACCTTATTCCTAAAACATAACTCCTCAATTTGCAAAGGCAAATTATAATTGACTCCTTAATTTTACTGATGCGTGACTTTTGGCATGAGACACGTGACCTTTGAGAGAAGGTTATTCTTTAAAAAGTCAGTGACCAGATGCCACATTTTTTGCGAGAATCTCTATCTACAGATTAGTGAAATAAATTAAATCTTGCCTCATGGAGCAAATTTGAAAGGCAATGCTGGGAGAAACCGTGCTTTGATTATACCAGGAACCTTTGTCTAAAGTGACTGATTCTTGCAAACATTTTTACTGTACCAGAGCTGGGTCAAGACCCTTAGTGAGTTTTCCCAGGGCCAGTGGGTTAGTTACTTTTAAAGTTTCCACAGAGTAACTCCTTATACTTACTCCAAACCCCACTCATTTCAGAAATGGTCCCCATATGTCTCTAATCTTCCCCCTGCCTTCGCAAAACTGCTGAAAGCTGAAACATTGATACTTCTCCAGTAAAATGCTATAACCTACTCATTTCAGAGGGATTTGACTCAAATTCACTCAAATAGAGTCAGTTTAAGAAACCAATTCTGTTAAATACTGAATTAGTGAGCTTATAATGCTGTATGACTTTGCATTAGCTTTACATTCAGGACTTTCAACTGAAAAAGCCCCTCAAAACCCCACTCCAGCTCCAGATTCAAAAATGCACAACCTTGGCTTCACTGCAGTCCCAGATGTTGGCTCCACACCGTCCTGGCTGTGCAGAGCAGCAGGACCTGCGGCAGAGGCGAGGATGCTCAGCCTTCACTCTGAGGGAGGAGCCAGTGCTGCAGTCCCTGTCCTGGACCCTGGCACAGAGCTTTGATTGATTTTCTATTTCCTTGTGAAGTTCTGTGGTAACAGCAGACCCAGAGGTGTTCTGGACGAAACATCAGAGCCAGACAATAGCTGTTTGGAAGAGAGAAATGTGTGCTTTATGCCAAGACTGCAAAGCAGCAGCTGCAACTTTTAATTAAAACTTATGTCCTATATATCTTTGTGTGTTTGAGTGTTTCTTTGTTTTTAATGAAATTTTTAGATAAAGGAAGCTTTTTTAATTATACTTCTGCCTCCTGGTGCACTCCATCCTTATTCATTTTTGCTATCATGACTTTTTTCAATTTACGTTAACAGATTAGGCCGTATCACAGCTTCTGAGTATATTAAAGGTGACGGCAGCAAGAGAGCTTTGTTTCTTGATCTATTCAGTAACAGTCTCTTTAGTCACCCTTCTTTATCCCCCTCCCACCATACACGTTTTAATTACTGTGACACGTATGGATCTTCAGCATATTTGACAAAGAGTAATGAATGAAGTCTCAACACTCATCAAGCAAATACCTCAATATTTGCATAAGTTAACATTGCTATCATTCTGTGGATCTGTAGGTTAAAATTAGGGACTTTTGACTTTAGGAATTTGACTGGAACAGTGAATCCCAAAGAGCTATTGTTCCAATGGATTTCCTCACATAGAGCGACTTGAATTTTGGAAGTGCTGAACTCACACTCAAGTCCAGCAGAAGTCTGAGGAGGATTTTTGGCTGCCAGGAATGAAAACCTTAGATCCTTGTGAATGTGCAAATACGTGGAACAAGGGAGCTAAAAGAAAACTGTAATGGCATCTGGAGATAAAGAAGAAGGAAGCCTAAAGCTCTAAAATAAAAGTAAATAATTAACCAGAAGAATTAACGGTTTAATTTAAGTAGAAGTTACAAAATTAAGCAGCAAATCACATAAGAATTGAAAAAGATGGCATTAAACACAATGCAGGCATGTGGCCCAGGTCTTCAGATACACAGTTTTGTGTTCATTATTTGGACGACACATGAAAGAGAATGCCTTGCCATTAGCTTGATAACATGACAAATAGTGATAGGAATTTGCCTGCTTGACAATTAATAAAGAGCTACTGAACTATGCTAACATTCTGGTAGTTAATTTTCCTGCCATTGCCCTGCTTGCTTGCTTCTCCTTGCTTATGTAAAAGACTCCTCTAGTTTTCTTTTTCCAGGCTAAGACACAGGACAAATTTTCCTTCATACAAAGCTGGCTCTTAAAAAGCAGGAAAGTTGGGTTTCAATTTGGTTCCAAGCAATCAGGCAGGAAAAAGGATAATTTGGATGAAGAAGATTTACTTCTGAGTTCCCAGTCCTGCTACAGAATTCTGTCTTCTGAGCTCCTTTACTGTCAAGACTCAATATCTTAAAAACTGCTTGCGACAGTTTTAATCTTCATGCAAAATAACCACTAAGCATAAAGTGTATTTACATCAATCACTCTAGGAATGTAAACAAAATAGAAGCAGTAGAATTATGAATGAAGAGTTGATTAAGAAGTGACAGCAAAGATTTGTGATAATGAAGGGATGAATAGCGCTTGTTTGGAAATGTGCCAGTTACTTGCAATTAATTTTGCTAGCTAATCAGCAGGGTACCTGCTGGCTTGCAAACAGAGCGGGCATTTTCTGCCCGGGTTGGTAGGCATCTACAGACTCTTCTGTACTAAGGTATTTGTAATGTTTTACAGCTATGGACTGGAATAACAAAAGCACAGTAGGCTTAACAGCCCTGACAACATTTGATGGTAAGTTTAGATGCAGTAACTGTAAGACTGGTGTTTCCAGTTCTTAGAGTCCTGGCTTTGACCAGAACTGCTCCTACCTGCCTGCTGGTGGGCATGCCCAGAGCCACCCCTTCATGAGACTGACAAAGCAAGGCCTCTTCACAAACTAGCTGGAGGATGTTCAACCAGCTAAAGAGATGAGAGAGCATCCTAGATCAACCAGTGCTACAGCACAGGATCTTCACTTGAAAAGGAGGAGATGTGGGTCCCTGATTCTGCTCTACAAAATGACTAGGCAGGAGCAAGAAGGCACTTTTCTTCCCAGTGAGCATATTTGTGTATAGAAACAGTTTTCTACGGTGCAATCATCAGTTTTCCTTTATAGAGATGGAATAATTGACACGGATAAGGTGAGACAATGTCAGATGTATTGTTTTTTTTTTCTGAAATCATACAGCAAACAAGTGACAGACCTGGACAGCGTGGCCTCGGTGTAATAACACTTTAGTCTCTTATTCTGATCACAAGCCCATAGTGCAGTCTGCTTAAATAAAACAAAATAACCCTACGTATCACAATGTATCCACAGGGTCAATGAAACAACTCCCTTACGGTGCTTAAACTCTACAAAATGCACATTTTTATCTATTAGGTGAAGTATTTAGCTATTTCCAAATGTAGGCTGATGACTAATCAATACCCAGCCAATTAATCTATTGAATTCAGGAATAACCAGCATTTCATACAGTTTGTAATAGCTACCGTATGAGAAGAATTTCAAAATAACGCGTAAGTCTGAATGGGTCCAATGTTTCCCTCTATTACAGACAAATTACATCAACATACTAAAAAGAAAGTTTGAAGGTAGGATTATTAAAATGCAAAGTTTTTGCTGGTTATATGATTAGGAGCATGAAGAAAAACCAGGAGATGAGAGTGTGAAGGTAAAGTAATAAAAGGAAACCAAATGATTCATTTAATTAAAGGGTTGATTAAACTTGAAGACTTGTTATACCTCACATTTTTCATTAGTAAACATTTCTATTCAGGGAATTTTTTTTCATTTTTTTTTTTTTTAATTGAAGATCTTCCAAATACAGTATGCAATTTACAGTGTGTGATTTATGGGCTCAAACCCACTTCTTTTGAAATGCAAAGGAATTTCTGCATTGATTTAAGAAGTCAGTCATTATACAAGTAAAACAATGTTTCTGATGAATTTTCACTTCAGCTATAGTTGTGTGAATCCCAAATGATTTTATGTTAAAAGATTATGGCGTCACAAAATTTTAGAAATGCAATTAGTTTTTTTGCTCTGTGATATCAGTCAGACGTAAATAATCTTAGGATCTACAGACTGAGATTATAAATTACCTTCTCCATTATTTGTCCAGGTTCTGTCATTGCAAACACTGGACATAGTCACGTTACTGAGATGTCTTTCAGAGGGCCAGTTAATATAACGATATCTGCTGGTTTATCAGAACAATATTAGAAATTAATGAGGTTGCATTTAGTTGGTGTCAAGTAATTAAATAGAACGTAATGAAGTGCTAAATATATCTAAAACTAAGCTTTCGTCTTTTAATATAGAACTTGTGTGTATGAGAGAGAGCAAGAGAAAGAGAGAAAGAGTCAATATCATTTAATCTTTCATACTTCTCTCATTTAATTTTCAGCCACTCATCCATTGAAACAGGTTAATTTCAGATTTCACTGTATAGCTGAAACCTAGAGAAATAAAATCTTTTCAAAAATTAGTTAGTGGTTAACAACATGTAATGAAACTCCCCTAGAACTTCAGAGACCTAGCTCACCTAAAGTTTTAGTCAATTAAAACTGTTAAAATATGGTTAAAACTGTGTGTGTGATCATGCACACACCCATACAATATAATTGCTGGTTAAAAAATGAACCTTTCCTCAGAGGCACCTCTGCATACAAAATTTGAAACATTAAGGTCCAGATTACTAAGTAAGTCTTCCCCAAAATTTTTGGTCTGTAAAATTTTTCAGAAAATCCGCGTAACAGCTGTATCTTTTACAGCTTTCCGACAGATACAACCCAAACCCTCTTTCTTGGTTCTCACAGCTCAAAACTGAGTGAGAGAAAATTTGATTGCTGCAATGGTCTCATTCCAGGTCCCTGCCTGGCCTTTGCTGAGCAGAAACTGGAAATTTAAAACTCTTAACACGCTCCCTGCCCCAAACTGTTGCACATTCTTTACCTGTTCCTGATTCAATGTCTACCAGATATCATTTACTCCTCCCAGTCAAACATCACTATTTGATGTATGTGAGCCATGCAGCATTCAGATGAATACATGACTAATTGCAGCCACAGAGAAATTTCAATCCCAAAAGTTCTGTATTGATTTCAAAGAGGATTAAACCTACTCAGAATCCTGCTTCAAAAATCCCTGTTTCAGTATTTGGAAATAAACTATCATTTAGTGTTTGTTAAGATAAACGCATCAGTAAAGACTCATCAGTAAGTAAAAGTTCACAGGTTATATGTGCAAAAATGCATGTATACCAGAAGATATATGCCATATTTAAAAAGTGTTAAAAAGCACACCATTTTATTGATAAAAACACTCAAACTCTCTCTCTGGGCTTCTCTTGGGAGCTTTAAACTCAAATGGCTCTGATAAAATATGAAAGCTTCCATTGATTTATTGTTAACAGCAAATAAATAAATTTAATGAAGAAAATGTACTTTGAGACATTATTGTCACTGAGGGACCAACAACATCTTCAGTTTCCATATATCTGTTCAGAAATCTGTCGGAAATCTCTTTTGCATATTCATGATCATGGTCATTCTAGTGGGCAATATCTACAAGCAAGATTTTTCATTCCCTTAGTATTCTGTCTAGCGTAAAGGAAAAATTTCACCATCGGTATTTAGCTACAAGGTTAAAAGTATTCTTCCTGGAACGAAGCAAGGAGGATGCTTACACAAATGATTGAACAGATGGAGAAAAAAGCAAGGAAAAGCCAGCAACAGACTCAAGATCATTGATTTAGAGATTCTCTACTATATTCACTTTTTCATACTTTTTTTTTTTTTTTTGTTACTTAATACACAGACTCCTATTGTGTCTTTTTTTTTTAGGGTTACTTTGCTGCCTTTCCTCTTAACTACTGCTATTTCCATCAGTCACCTTGGGCCCCCATGGAGACGGCTTGGTGCAGCAGCACTGCACAACCTTACAGTGCACGGACGCACTGACCCAGCTGGGCAGCTCTGAGGTGGCGTCAAGGAAGGCAGGGTCCTCCTGAACACCTCTCTCTCTTCTTTTGGGAGCTTTAAAATCAAATGACTGATATGGAAATTTTATCATGGGAAATTATCTTGGGATAAGAAATTATGGGAAATTATTTCTGATTTTCAGAAATGGATGCCCAAAGCAATCTAAATGCTATAAATGTAGCAAGAGTAAATGGAAAGTTTCCAACTACATTGCTGAGTGAGATCTGGAGCTAGCAGTCTTCAGGAACTGCCCTGTTCCAACAGTCACTATCTAAAAAAAAACAAAACAAAACAAAACAAACCTCACCCAATATCAGGAAGAGTCAGAGAAACCTTTCTGGGGTAGGCGTTTTTAGTGTTACCCAGTTTTACTGGGCAATTTTTTTTTTCCTACTAAATCATTTATCATGTTGTATGACAAAATAATTAATTTGCATTAGATGGACCTTTGGATGGCAGATGTTCAACAAGACATTTTGGCAGAGGCTGGGGGAAGATGACCAATCCCTCCTGATTATGTGGTACTTAGCTTGTGCCTGAGACTGATACCTATCCAGGAATGAAGTTTTCCTTTGCCTAGGTCTGTTGAGGAATGTCATCAAACAAAGGTGTAGTCAGAGAATATCTACCACACACTATTAAAGCTAGGATCTTACAAAATCAACTGGATATGGGCACTTTCTTACTTTTTTTAATTAAGAGCCCTAATATCTTGGTGTAACACCAGAGAAGAGCAACAGCCTAAGTCAGGTTGGTTTCAAGTTGTCTTGGGCTTTGGCACTTTTAAAAACGACATTTGTTATCTATGTGAATTTGAAAGGATCAAATTATCTTTGAACCTTTGGCCTTTGATGACGATATGTTCTCATTTACCTATCTGTATATTGATAATGACCTTTGAGGTCTACAGATCAAAGAAACATTTTGAAATGAGCCCTGAGAAAAGAGATCCCTACTAACTCTCAAAGTTAAAGCTTACATGGCCTAAACCAACTTCACATTAAATGTGATATTTTTATGATTTATGCAATGCTGATTTCTTTAAGAATTTCCTGGAAGGAAGATGCCATGTGCAAGCCCTCTACCTCCATAATGACCAGTAGAATCCGAGTGTGTCCTAATTCCATACAGTGAATGTGCTCTGCTGCCTTATGCCACTGAGGTCCATCACACTATTTTAATACATTATTCGCAGGGATAACCTGTACAAACTGAGGGAGGCTGACAACCTCACAACAGGAGACATTCACTCCGGAGCCGGAAAAGAAATATCTCCCAAATGCTTCCAGAAATCACTATTTCTTGTTAAAATGTCATTGCAAAAGATTTCTTTTGCTTTTTTTTTTTTTTTTTTTTTTTTTTTTTTTTTTTTTTTTTTTTTTTTTTTTTTTTTTTTTTTTTTTTTTTTTTTTTTTTTTTTTTTTTTTTTTTTGTGTGGTTCTTCATACTCCTTGAAAAGCTGCACTGCCAGATGCTGTAGCTGGAGCTCTACAAGGTTTTCCTTTACTTATTCTAATATTAGTAAGGAAGGAACCAGGAATAGTCTGAACTCGGCTCTATTTGTTAATTAATTTGTTAATTAATTAATTAATTTGTTAATTAATCTATTTCTGGCAGTGTATTTGCCTTGACAACAAAACCCCAATACACTATAGTGGACTTTTGGTTTCCTTTTTCTTCTGTTGCTTTGTTTATTGGCGAAGCATTTTAAAATATTTTTATTGCAGATTCTGTGCTCAATTTAGAGCTTAAATATTATGCTCTACACTGCTACTAAAATAAAGCTTGTAGCGTAGAACCTACTGGCAGCAGAGTGTGACTTATATTTTATACTTCACAAATGTTATGAAGTCTTACTTAACAGAAAATCATGGTTTCACAGCCTAAAACTTGTTTTTTAAAATCAACAAATTTTTTGGTAAATTAAGCTTAGCACTACATAGTAATAAAAGTTTACCGCCAGTACCTCAATAATTTCCTACAGTTGCTGTGCTCCCCAAGTGCTGAATAACAACGTGCTATTGAAATGCCACCCAGCTTTGTCAAACTGGAGGAAAATGCCTGAAAAAGCACTCTTCCTTTCTAGTTTCACAGTCTATAAATACAAAACACTGTAGAGACTGATGAGTGAAAAAGCCAAAAAAAAAAAAAAAAAAAAAAAAAAGCCCACTCAGACATTGTTGCAACAGAGGGCTTATTTACAAAAATGGAGTATTCGCCTTGGATCATAATTCACTCTAAGTAGAATTATTTCCCAGCTCTTTATGCAGATTCACTGCTGCACATTTTGCCAGAACCCAGTTAAACAAGACTATCCTTTCCCTGGTCTAGACACTGAATTGTGATCCCACTCATTGAATTTTACTCTGGGAGAAAAAAAAAAAAAAATAAAAAGAAAATTAATCTATAGGGAAAGCTGGGCTGCCTGGCTCTCTCCAGAGCTGAGAGGGGGAAACCACCTGGTAGCTATTCCTCAGCCTTCATGGAGGTCTAACGTTGGTGGAGATCTCTGCTTTCCCTTCTGCCTGGGGAAGGGGTCTACATGATGAGTTGAGCTCCAGACCTGCTCACCCAGCAAGCGTGGGTCACCCACAGCGTAGCCCGAACCTGCTCATCTCTACCCTGCAGGGACAGCCTCGCTCACGGCACGTTTGTGCCTTCCTCCCATCGGTCACCTGAAGGGACCTCGTGTAACTGCAGCTGTAATAAGTCAGTGACAAAGAGCAATAGCTATTCACTTCATTAAATGATCAACAGGAACTACAGGCAAGGATTTATGGTTTCCAGAATCCCTTGCGCTGGTAAGCTGAACAATATAAAATCCTTGGACAGAAACTCAGACCTGTTTGCAGTGCAGTTACTGCAGTGGCGTAGCTGATGACCTTGGATGAGGTGGCTGGGTACCAGTTCAGATAAATATTAAGTGGAACAATAAACTTAATGATTCTTTTGAAAAATGCAGTGTGGCTCAGACTGTAAGTTGGTTTGTTTAACAATGAAAAACATTTTCCCTCATAAGCTTCATATTTTTTTTTCCCCTTACGTGAACTTAGTTCAATTGGAGCTTCTCACTCTGTGCTGCTGAAATAAAATAACTTAATGCGTACCTTTAAACCAGGTCATTAATCTTCCATCATTCACCTCCTGTATTATGCCCTAGCTTACAGTTAATGGAATATTTAACTGCCTTAAGAGGAACAATAAATTGAAGTCAATGCTTCCCTTCAAGATTTTACCCATAATTTCACCCAAATAAAAGAAAAATTGTTGACTGGTAACCATTGTGATGTTTTCTTAATAGCATTTTATTTGTGAGTATACAGTGAAATTCCATTTCAAAATGTGCTAGTGAAAAAAGGATGGCTTATAAATCCCTCAGCTTCAAATGCTGCAGAGTAGAATACACAGAAGGGTATTTCCTTGATTATCCTGGGACACCACAAGGCTTTTAGTGCTATCTGCAGGGTTCTAAAAACAGAAGCTTTTCTCGCTTGATTCTGAATGAAATATTGTTTAAAGGAAAGCAAATCTTCGATGACAGGTGTTCTCAGAACAGTTACTAACAATAATGAAATCAGAAATTCCCTTCCCACTGCTCGCACCCAGATTTCTTTCCCCACAGTGAATCTGTATAACAGCAAACCTTTCCTGACCAAAACCTCAGCCAATTTTTGAAGTCTGCAGCATGCTCTGAAGATATTAACACAACATGTAGAAAACAGACCCTAACAATTTTCTACAAAAATTTCAGATTTATGGGCTGTTGCTTCAAGCCCAACTCCACCTGTCCTCTCACAGGGAAGTCCACGGAGTTTGCTCCAGTGAAGAAGAGTGAGTCCCTCTGCCCCACCAAAATATTGTTTGGTGGAGATGTAGAAGGAGATCATTACACAAAGAAGTTAATTCCCCTCTGTAACCATCTGCACACAATGAACCTCTTTCACATTGGAACTGTGAAGACCCTGAAGACCCCACCCAGGCTGCAGCCATCCTGACACTAATCACAGAACAAAACCCAACAGCAGAGTGTCTCCATCCCACTACATATGCCAAAATCGTGCTCATATAAGTTTTATGGTTTTAGTCTATGCTGCCTGACCTGCCATTGTGCCACAGCTTTTAGAAAAATAAAACCAAGAAAATCCTAAAGCCTTCCAAAATGCTGATATAAATACATGAGCAACTTTGAGGCTAATTTTGCAGTGTGCTGGGAAATGGCAGTCTGTCTGTGAGTTTCTGGGGACACTACAAAGACGTGCTGCCTGCCATCGAACTTTCTGCCAAACACTCTTTTGCAGATTGATTGAGCAGTGACAATGCAGTGCTGCCATGGGGCAGAGGACCAGGAATTCTCCAGTGTCAGCCCAGCATCACCATCTCCAGCAGGCTCGGGACGCGTGGCAGGCAGCTCCCTGTGGCTGATGGGGCCAGCAGAGCTCATCCTTGTCTGTCTGCAGAAGCTTTTCCATGGGGGAACATAAAATGTGAGTTGTTTTAGGAGAGAAAGTGGTGTACACCCTAATGACCAGTCAGAGATCGTGCCCAGTTGGTTTGTGAGTGACCCCTGAGGGCAGACATTCAGCCTGTGCCCTGCCTTCAGCTGTCTGCCTGCTTGCTTGGGAGATTTTTTTTTCTGCATGAGACTCTCCCTTCCCCAATTATGTGCAGGCAGCAGCTTCCTGTTATGTATGCTCTGACCTTGCCCAGATGGCCTTCACAAATTTCAAATCCTTTCTCACTCTTCCAGTAAGTACAGTTTCTGGTGGCACTTAAGTGCCAAGAAGTTGGGTCAAACTGATGGGCACATACGGCACAGCGTGGCTCCTGGATCTCACAAGGGCAGACTTCCTACGGAGAGCCAGGGCAGTTGCACTGCTACACAGGCTTCACACATAAATCACAATTACTGGTATTTACCCTCTACGGAGGGAATCTGGCAAAGTTAGGAGTGGGCCCAATGCCTCTGAACCAGATGGCTTTTGAAGAAGTTATCTTGGAAACCATATATTTGTATCAAGTATGCTTGAGAGGATAAATACAAGCCAGAAATCTCAAGTGCTTCTCTTTCCTTTGCTTGCTCATCCATCCCATGGGATAGCTCCCCTTTCAGTCTTACTTGAGAATGAATTAACTTGCAAAATTGCATTAATATCAACTGGATGGAAAGTGCAGGTTTTCTGTTGACTTCAAGCAATAGAAAGCAGCATTACAAGTGTGGGGTTTTTTTGGTGTGTTTGGTTTTGGGTTTTTTTTTTTTTTTTTTTTTAAGAAATGGGAGATTGTGAATCGGAAGTCCCCAACAGATTTTCTGCATGACACACACGATCAGTCCTTAGTATAAAATCCTGTAAACGGTAATGCAAAAAGCAGTGCAACCTCAGTTTGTGCCCGGGACTGGGTTACTACTCTGTGCTGCAGTGGCGTATGTTCCTGCTCACGGTGAGGCTGGCGGCTGGAGCATATCCAGGGCACTAGTGGCCACCGTGTTGTCGTTAGCATCTGCCAGCTGCTACACCAGACCCTGCAGTCAGCCTTGGCGATGCCAGAGCAATTTGTGCCGACACATGCAAAGATCACAGAAACCCTCATCACTTCTGTTAGCAACCTTTGTAACCGGAGATGTCCAGGAAAGGATGGAGGAGGGCAGCAGACTGCCAGGATTCTGGCAAAAAAGTCAAGATAGATCACTAGAAATCGCTTTTCTCTGTGTCTAGTTTCTGTACATGAAAACACTTCATCTTTTAACACTAAGTTCTCCACTATCAGGGAGTCTCTGACCTCTTTAAGGATTTACCAGGGAAAAATTTCCAGGATAGGTATGGCTATTTTACTCTTTCAGATGCGGAAAATCATAAACACATACTACAGGAATGCAACCAGACTTCACTGGAGTTACAAATACTCTGAACAGAAGTGGTCAGAGATCAAAATGCGCTCATCAGCTTGCATGCAGTGTGGTGACACATGGTCTGAAAATCTGCCTTTGTCCACATTTCCTATTTAAAAAGTCAGAGAAAGGTACTAAGCCACAAGCCTGTACAGTGTCAGGCTTTCCAAGAGCAGATCAACATATTGCCTTCACCAAAAGGAAACAGCAGGCATTTGGTGGCAGGGGTGGAAGCACCCAGCACATGCAGTGTCCCTCCACATGCAGGGCTCAGCTCTCTCCCCACCATTACAGGATACTCTTGTACCCCCGAGAATCGGGATTCATCCCTTGAGAGTGTCTGCTCCACGTCTTTGCTGCTGTTATACTGCAGACTTTAAGCTAAGTTATGAGTAAGTCCAATTAGGAATGTATCATTATTTTATTAAATCATATTAAATGTTAAGAGAGCATAATTTACACATAGTCAGCATGCAAAATCTCCTTTCTAGGGAAAAACAGTGTAACCCTAACATGCTATTAAAACTAGAGAGCAAATTAATCTGCATAATACGAAATTATTTAATGTCTAGATCACAGTAACACTTTGCAGGAAGTAAAAGTTATTCAGGCACCATACCACCAGCAAGGTAGTTTTAAAACGGTTTATATTAATCTTTGAAAATCAGTGACTCTACCTGAATTGATATTTTCTCTTCAAAACTGCTGTTCAAACAAATTTTAAAAAAGGAAAACCAAGAAAGAACAAAGACTTAGATCTCTTTTACAGCATTGCAAGGATCTAAACAAAAAATTCTCCCTTTCACTAGCTGTTAAAAGTGTTTTGGATTAGAAGTTTATCTAATGTCCTCTTTTTCTTCTAGATTTAAAACGCTATACATGTTTAAGTATCAATCGGCAACAAAAATCCAAGTGCCATAATGGATTTTGGAAATTTCTGTTCTAACCCTAAGGACAGTAATGACAAATTGCTATAAAAAGGTCAAATACTTTGCAATAGTTCAGCTCATTTGAGACTGACTAGTTAATGGAAACCTTATCCAGTTTTTGCATGTTACACACTTCCTTGGAAAATTTTACTTTTAACTCTCTTCTTCCTGCGACATTCAGAGAAGAGGGATTTGCCTTTCCCCCAGAGTTTAATGAGACAGAGAATAGTAGCAGTGGAAGATGGTATGTGACGTGGGATGGATAAGCAAGGAAAATATCAACAGTAGCCTAATACAGACAGCAGTGAGGGGTCAAATGTGCTAACGCGCAGCAGCATAAAGTATCAGCGTTTCCAGCAGGTACATGGCACTTTTCAGAAGCAGAAGGCATGGACTGTTGAGTCTCATGTCTGCACTGCCATTCTGAGCGCTGAGAGCAACCACACGAGCGCTGACAGCATTTTGGTAGGCATGGCCTGTTGCGATGAGTTGTAATCAACGCTTACTTCATGGATAAAAAGAGCTCTGAAGTCAATAACAACAGAAACACTTTTTTTTTTTTTTTTTTCCCCATTGATTTCTTGCTTTTTGTGCTCCTAAAGTGGCTCATTTTTATTTCATCCCAGGGAGACCCCAGCTACGGTTCACTTCCATCATGACACTGTTAGGAAAGAGCAACGCCTTTCAGACAAACCCTGCTCCTCCTGCAGCGCTTTGACACTCAACCCTGGCAGTCCTGGTTTGATGGATAGATCAGCATTATGCCAGTACCTACTGCTCAGGAAAAAAATGTGTATAATAGGTTTTACATACCAAACCGCTGATTCTAATATCTTCTTATCATAATTTAGCCATCATAAAAGTAACAGGCCTGTTAGACTCAAGTATACTGCAGATAAATTTCGTGGTTTGGAAATTCCAACTGTATCTCCTGCTCACTTGGTATGGAACAATCACATATTTAATTTTGGACCAAGAATCAGATTTCTATCAGTCAAACCAAAGCAGAATGCATTTCTCTAGTTTTGAGCCCATTGCTATTTGTTCAGTATGCAGAATACAGTTATTGTAAAAATCTATCAAAGCACTTTTAAAACACACCACTGGGCAGTTCCAAAGAAGTTGCAATACTCAGTAAAAGCCTGGATTCTGACCTTTTCAAGATACACTACCAATAATACACTTTATAAACCAGCAAAGCTCCTATATCTGTTAAAATTAATGTGGTTTTACGTAGACCATATGCTGTTCTTCTAGCATCAGACAGATGTGATGGCATGGCACCAGCTTAGGAACTGGCTTAACTTTTAAAGATATAAATACCCCCACTGAAACCAAGGAGAGCTAAGCGTGCACTGAAATGAAACATGAACTTAAGTGGTTTGCTCAGTTAGGGTTATAGCTGTGAAAGATGGACCATGAGTTAAGGCTTCAGTTGCTTTCAGCACGGCTGTGCAAGAGGTCCAGCTCAGAGACGCGTAACGGAGACAAGTGAGAAAAGAAGGGGGTGTTCAGGGCTGCTCCCTCATTCTGAAGGCACAGAGAGTGAACAGGGTAAGGCTAGAAGTTAACCTGAAAGTAGCATTTAACTGAATAACGTCAGATGCACGACAATGTAGGTCCCCACCTATAGACACCACGGGACAGGTAGGAACTGCCTCAATACCCAGTTGCTGCAGGATTTCTGTACTGCTGGAACCCCCGTTTACCCTGCCTGCAGGCGTCAAATTAACAGGCACTTCCAAAGCAACCTAGCAGAGCGGTTTCTGGGCAAAACAGCCATCTAGAAAGCAGAGAGCAAGACAAGGATACTGCTCTTACATCAAACCGGCAGTGTTTTGGGGACTCTGTTACTGCCCCAGTGCTGCTCTGGCCCCAGACCACCCGTGGCAAAGGGACAGCATACGGATGTGGCCGGGGGAACAGTCACTTCTGGTAATTGTGCTCCATTATAACCACTTCATTGTAACATCCCTGACACCTGAAGAGCTGCAATTTGATCAATTCCTGTACTGACATCAACAAACCTACAGTCCAAGATACAAACTGCGTCTGAGATGGCATAAGTGAAAAGCCCAGAGGCTTTTGCTTTAAGGGTTATAATAGATTTATTTTTCCTGCACAGATTATAGAGCAATTTCACTGTCTCAGGTTTATACGGTGAATAGAAAATTCAGTTTCAAGTGATTGGGTTTAGATTTCCAAGTAGCTGTTAAAATAGAGCCCAAATAGAATGGAACATTGCTGTCATCTGAGGGCTCTTTGGTGTTCTTCATGAAAGGAGCTCAGTTCAAAATGGAATGAGTACCTACAACCTAAAATATGTTGGCGAATTCGACAAACTCATTGAAAGCCTCAGTGGAAAGGCTTGTTCTCAATTTTAGAGGTGACAATGGAGGCAGAAAACACAGGGTTGGGAGGATGCCTCTTCCACTGATGTTCACAACTTTGTTTGAAGAAATCTTCGCCCAACAGTTTTGCTCATACCCCATATCGACAAAGCATTTGGGCATATGCTGAACGTTAGCAGTGTGAATTTTCCTGATTAATTCTTTTCCAGTTTCCCACATGCCCCTCTGCCATAAAAAAATCTTTGAAGATTTAGGGCTTGGATTCACGCAGAATGAGTGAGTGAGAAAGCAACAGGATGATGGCTTCTTATTTATTTCTGTTTCTGTGGCATTTTCTACTGCTTTATTAAAGTGCTCATTAGCACAGCCTTGTCTGCTTTGTCATCTGTGCCAACATAAATAAAACGAACACTTGCATATATCATTAAAAAGATAGAAGTACCATTCTCTAGGTTCTTCATAGAAAAATCCAGAATATTGCCACTACTGTTGCCCCACTTTGTTTTATGCAAGGATTCAGTCATACATGTCGGAAATAGTGTGTGGGGTATGAGGAATTAATCAAGAGCTGCCACAGACCACAACACACACAACACTGAAATGGTACCAAGTTCCAGAGTCTCACAGCATAAATGGAGATGTCTCATTAAAAAGACCGTATACCGAATCCTTTTTATCAATCACCTCCTTGTCTACTTTCTTCTGTTCTCCCCCTCAGTGTTTTGGTTTGTGATCTGCTTCCAAAAAGCTTGAATTCTCTAGCTGGGAAAGCACAAAATCAAATTTCAAAGTTAATACCTGTTTCTCGCCTTCGTGTATATTTTATTTTGTCGTTTTCATTTTTAGCTGCAGTGTAATTTTTTTTCCCCTCTCCCTTGAGAAATTTTGCTTGGAAACAAACCTGAAACTTCACAGCTTTTATTCCCTTTTCCCCAACTATCCTAATCCTTATAATACATAATTTTGAATTCTTTGTGGTTATTGAACTGCTTCTCCATCTTTGAACCATATTGCTGGCTGAGAGACAGACTGCAATACTGACACTGAATAACAGTAAGAAAGGTAGTAAAATGGTCATTGCCCAAAAACTTGCCAAAACAAATCTCTGTATGGTTAACAGAACAAATTTTTTTTTTTTTTTTTTTGTTGTTGTTGTTGTTGTTGTTGTGGTGGACCACACTGGTATAAAAGGAAAGCTGAATGGAACAAGCACAAGGAAAACAGTGCCATTTCTAAGACAAAGACAACACCTAAAATTTTTATTCAATTTCTACAAGAATGAGAAAGGACTTCGCTACGTATCCTGCATGGCTACGGCTAGGGCTGGTTGGATTTGGCTCTGCTGAAGCCATGGCAGGAGGGTGACCGGGTGACTGTCCCGCTGCCTGCAGAACAAGCTGCTCCCCAGATGCTCAGGTACCACTGCCCCGGCTCGCGGCTCCCACCTCATTAGTGGGGTGAACATCCCTGAAGGAAAAGGATTTCAGAAACTGCCTAGCTTATGCTTTTAATGCTTGAGGAACAACCACCTTCAGTGTACCACAGAAGAGCAGCGTTAACCACGTCCCCTGCTTCCTGCCCTGTACCAGGCACTGACTCTGCCTGCCAGCTGTGGAAATACAAATCCAGTATTATTTTGTTCTCTTTCAGGGACCAACCTGTGTTATGTTTTGTTTAAAGAATCCATACTATTACTAGCTGAACATCTTCAGTTTTGGCTGCCCCTACTATTCGAAGCCCAGAAAATCGAGGGATAAATTATATCTTTCTACTTCTGAGGTAGATAAACATGATCATATAAAATTACTCCTTCATTTACAGAAATTGCCTTTCGGTCTTAAAAGAGATGCGTGTCCATTGTATCTCTTTCTTGATCAGATATTATTTCAATTGCTATCTCTGTGATTCACAGTATGCACCCTTACAATTTTTCCAGCTACATCTCTTAGTAATATCTCCAGAGAGAAGTAATTATGCATGCAAAGATGACTCAGTGAAAAATTGCTGCTAACAAATCATCCCAAATCCCAGTCCTTAGTGAGGTTTTTCTTTCCTTTCCTGCACTGTTATGATCATTTTGTTCCCTTCAAACCTCTAAATTTTAAGTCCTTTACCTTCAGTTCCAGCCTCCCCAGTGCCTTTCTAAAGGAATGATGCTAATAACAGAGGAAGTTCTGATCATTTATTCCTTTTTGGCTAAACTGAATGAAAGAAGCATAAGATTTCAAAACCTGTCCAGTAAAGACACCTTTGCCTTCCTTCCCCAGCCCCTCCAAGGCTTCTAGTTAAGGAACATGTAATATAGGGATGAGGGAGACAAAATTAGAGAATGTAGAAAGCTGGGACTGTTTTTTTTTTTTTTTTT
>WHYT01013045.1:0-76655 GCA_009806455.1 Tetrax tetrax
TTTTTTTTTTTTTTTTTTTTTTTTTTTTTTTTTTTTTTTCCCTGCGAATACAACAGATAAATCCCTCAGTTGTATGTTTAGCCAACTCTCCCTGGCAGCTCTGGAGAGTTCATGAATATGCACAGAGGAGAGCGTTTCCCGGGGAGACTGCCTCTAGAACAGGCTGATGGAGCCGTGCCTGCGGCAGGGCTGTGCTCCTCGGGGAAAAGTTGGGCGCCGGAACTGAGCAGTTTTGTGTCCCCTGCTTCACGGAGGGTTGGCCTGCCTCCCCGAGGAGGAGGAGAGCCGGAGGAGGCATTTGCCATGCTCAGGGATGTTAGCAGGTCCAGCCGGGCAGGATCCTCATCTCTGCTGTCAGATGTTTCTTTAGAAGATGCAAAGAGAATCGTGTACCTGGCACGTGTAAGGTAACCTGCCTGGTTTGTGTAGTCTTGTAGAGAAGCTGACTTTGGCTGCTTAAAATCTCCAGCTCACTTAGTAAGGGCATTACACTGCTTCGCAACATTCCCAGCTGCAGCCCAGTCCTGGGCCCATATTATTCCAGGAGATCTCTAAATACGTGCTGGCCTGTGTCCTGGAGAAAATGAACTCTTCCATGTTCATTCCCAGTTGGTGATGTGATGACCAAACCAAAAAAAGTGGGGCTAGTTGCCACTGGCCAGGTACTGAAAGCACTTGAGAAGGGCAGGAGCTGCTGGGAGCTGGGTATAACTGGAAACCGCTGGGAACGAGATGGAAGCGTCAGATTCCCTGGGTGCGTGTGGGACCTTGCGTCTGCCTTGCCTCTGCGTCCTGTGTCACTTGCACTTTTGTTTTGTGCACAGGCACAGCAGCGTGCTGGTTAGCAACCTCAGCTTGTGCAATTATTAGGATAGTATTTTGACAGCTGTGCTGAGTCTGTTGATGTAATATGCAGGCAACTAAGTTCTTTTAAAACAAAGCTGATGCATGCCTTCTTTTGTGGCTACAAGACTCAAGAGGGATGAGGACTTGTGTATTGGAAGAGAAGTACTTTTGCAATTCAAATGACAGGAAAAACACACAGACTTTTTGCTCACAAAGCCCTGTACAGATACACCTAAAATCTGCTACCTTAAAAGCTCATTTTTTAAAAAACAATTTTCCCATGAAAATTTGGGTGAGCTTTTGAAACTAGCTTGCTATTCTCACCAGTAAAACTTTGCTCGGGGACAGTATTTTTCCCTCTTCTTCCCCAACAAGTTTGTGAAGTGTTGATAAAGGTATTATCCACAGCATCAGCTTCTTTTGATTGCTCTTTTAGGCTGTGTGTCTAGATGGAAACCTAGCAACACAATAACTGTATTGAAGGGAGTTGTTTCAATAGCTGTGCTTCTTTTATCACACTGGATGCATCTTCAGAGGTTAGACTCATCAAGCCGATCTCTTTACCCCTTTAGAGCCTTATAGTTTGATTCCCTAAGGCTGGAATAAAACAGACCTGAGCTAGCGAAAAAGACAACAAAGGTGGAATGGAAATGCTTAATATGATAAAAGGTCCATTCCTCCTTTCTTCTTGCTTCCCCTGTGAATACATGTGGTATTCCCATGGGGAAAATACTGCACTAGGGAGGGAGAATGCCTGTCAAATAGAAAAACGATTCAAGGGGAAACTAGCCATCAGCATTTGTGACCGTTTCACCTAGACATGCAGGGGGAAAAGCTAAGGGATAAATGGCTCAGAGCAAGATGTAACGGTATCATGTGTGAGAGCCAGACTGATGTTTGGGGAGTAGCATAAACATCGTCCCAGTCACCCGCTGTGGTGAAGATTGTGATTCAGTTTCTGCAATATACAGGGCCAAATTAGTCCTCAGGGGTGGAAAAAAAACAAAAACAAAAACACCTGATCACTGTCAAAAAGTCACTGATGCTCTATCTAGCTTTACCCCTCGGGCTGTATTCTAGTGTTCTTAGCTGTATTGACAAATGCTGTCATTGTGCATGGCCTCTCTTTACAGCAGTGGGGTAAGGGCCTGTTACAGGGAGTCAGGGTGACAATATCTGACTGGCTCTGCGTAGTCTGGGGGCACAGAAATGAGGGATTTCACACTGGTGACATTTCTGTTAGTTTTCGGGTGTTTGGGGAGAATGCCTTTGGTAGTTGCTGAAATTTCTCTCACTACCTTGGCCACGCCTCCCCAGATCTTGTACTTTTTTTGGCATTGATGAATTAAACATCACAAATGCCTTCATCGGGCCAATAGAAAAAGTGGTGAAGTTACAGGAGAACTTTGAGCACTTCTGTGTCTGAACCCTTAATGAGAAGTGTTTTTAACGAGCTGTGTTGTGCAGGAGTTTATGGGGGTAGCGGCGATGCGTATGTAACTGCACAGCACGAGGCTGTTAGGATGTGTGCATTTCACTATGGCACTGGGGGAAGGTAGGGATACGGTGTTAACATTTTGCATCCAAAAAACCACAGCACATCTGAAATCCTCCTGTGATGCCAGTGCTCTGAGATAAGTGCTGCTTATACAAAGATTTGCCTGTTGGGTACAAATACTTAGTAAGTAGGCTTGACTGAAACTGGAGAGGGATAGGAGTTCATACCCTGACGGCATATGGAAAATCTGGATAAGCTGTGATTTTTATTTCTGAAGTTTGAACAGGTCCCTCTGTGAGTCCCAGGGTCTCTGGGTGATGCTGCCGTGGTCTCTGTGCGTGCCAATGTGCGGTAAATCCTGGCAAGGCTCTCTTTAGCACGAAGCATTTAGCATACGGTTGGTTTAATCCTCTGATCTTATCAAGCACTGACATAAATGAGAACCGAACAGATTAATTCATTCTAAAAAATCAAACCCTGTTACATTTCTCAACGTAGTGCACAAGATTTCTCCTTTCACTTGCTTGATGGGCTTATTTCTTTATCCATTGTTTGTATAAAAGTATCTAGCTGTAGATTTGGGCTCCGTGGTGAAAGATACTCAGTAATAGGCTCTCCTGCAATGTGAGTTTAGCTGCTCGTCAAGTAGCCTCCGGGGATCCCAGGATCAGAGCCAGTGGTGCGGTCTGGGAGGCTTGGTTCCTGCCAGTTGTGAGGTTGGCAGAGGAAGGAGTTGCTGGCAGGCGTGGGGACTTGCTACCTCCTTGGTGACAAGCAGTCCCGTTTACTTCTTGTTCCTTTTGTGCCAGGAGTGGAACGTGTCCTTCGCCTTGCTCCTTTCCGCACGCCTCCCTGTTTCTCTCTCTATAGAGATAAACCAGTCCCCGCGAGGTGTGCGTGCAGGCTGCCATTTGGCTCTGTGAATGTGTGACCAGGGGCAGGGGAATGTGTTTCCAGAGCTTGTGATGGAGCTGAACAATGAAATACGAGTTTCTAGCACTCCCTTATGTCTCCCCTGCGATACCACAGAACAGGCTATCTCTTTAAATGATTGCGTTCACACAGATTTACTTGAGTTCATTCATCTTGATGCAGCCTTAGCAGGGTGAATTTTCTCTGATTTTTACTGATGTCTTTTCTAAGCGCTGGATCCTGCCTCCCGTCTCTGGCAGAGGAGTACCCTGTGTCATGAATAGCTCTGCTGCATTCAGTGAGCTGTTTAAAGAGTAAGGTGCTGTGGTGCCTGTGACTCAGACCAACGCCAGCCAATTTAAAGGACAGATTGAGCACAGTGTGAGTATGGATTGCAGTGTCTGGCCCTTAATGAATAATTCAGGAACGTGGAGGAGACAATGTAAGAGTTAAATGCTTAATCTACCTCTGCGTGAAGTCAGCAAGAGACTTTCTGTTGACCTCAGTCCAGAATGTTTCAGCATGGGCTTAACTGTGAGTTTGTAAATTGTCCCATTGATGGCAGTGTGCTTCAGGCGTGAGCTACAACAACTATCTGAATTAGCACCCAGTGGAATATTATTTACAACCCTCTCGCCTGTCATTATCTGTCATTATCTGTCCTCTGCAGCACTGAGAGAGAAGTTTTCTGAGGTCTCAGCACTGCTTTTATAGTGTTGAAAAACACGAATACTAATAACTAGAGTGCCACACCATTAACAGGAGAAAATACAGACACAAAAAGTTTGGCAAAACAAGCTTCAAAGGTTTAATTTTGGTTGCTCAGAGTTGGGGATGATACCCTCCTTTTGCAAGTACAAGGCACTTGCGTGTCATACAGATTTCACCAGACGCTCAGCGCTTCACAGCTCAGGAGTCCCCTTGTGCCTGTTCCTGCCGGTGGCTGAGCGCGATCCGCCTTCATGGGGGTGAACTGGACCCCCCGGCACTGGAACTGCTGCTGGGAGACCCGTTGTGGTGGGGATGGTGGAGCAGCTATCTGCTGGTATGAAGCAGAGGATGCTCTGTAGCTCCAGCTCTTGTTTTGTGCTGTGAGTCTGCAGTAACTGGGAATCCTGTCCTTCCAGCTGCTCCAGAAGGATTTGCTTTTCCATGAAGGTGCAGTTCAGCGCTAGTCATAAGCAGCGCTGATTTTGTGATGATCATTGACTTGGAGGGGCAGAGCACCTCCTCTTTCGTGTCGTAACTGAAAGCGTAACTCTTCCAGTGAAATCTGTGCCCTTGCTCTCAGCGTGCGGATCCTGGCAGTGCCGCAGGCTTTGCTCGTCCACGGGGAGGTAAGCGTGCCCGTTGCAGAGCGGGGCACCCCAGGCACAGGCTGTCTCCTGCGCTGAAATTAGGGCTTTACAGATACCTGACCCTTTTTTCCTGTTCCGAGTTCTCTCTGCTTGCTGGGAGAAGAGGTTTGGGGAACAAGACTGGGATACTTTCCCTGCCATCGGCCTTAAGGCAGTAGGCTTGAAAGTTCGCACAGTTAATTCCTGATCTTTGCCAAGCTCTGTTAGTGGAGAAGGACTCCTCCTGAAAGGAAGGCAGTTGGTGTTACATAGACAGTGGAGAAGGGGGACAGGCCAGTGTGTTTGCAGGGGGTGAAAGACAAACTGGCAGTCATCTGCTTCCTAAACTGCTGCTGGTCTTGGCTCTCTGCTTCTTTATGGGGAAGAGTCAGAGGTGGGAGTCGTTTATTTTCTGCCTGGACTTCGGGGTGTGGATGTTGTTGCTTCTGGGGCCTGGTTTTGCAGCTGTGATCTCACTCTGTGTAAATGCAGTCATGTCAGCGAAGTCACTTTGGATTTGTCACTGGGAGTGTGAGCTCAGGGTCTGCCTGCTGTAATGACTGCATGGATGAGCTTGTGTGGGCTTCGGGGCATCCTGTCTGATGCTGCCAAAGGGTTTCTTCTCATCTTACTTTTGCGTAGCAGAAATTTCTTTGACTTGAACACAGGGTAGGGTTCTAGGAGATCTCTAGTTTCACTCTGAGCTTACTTGACTGGCTGATGTTGGGCTAGCAAGTCACAAGGTCTCTGTTTTTTCATCTATATGTGCTAAATATAGATTTAATTAATAATAATGCCTTGAATTAAATTGGCACTTTCAATTCCAGGATCATTCGTCTCAATACATTGTTTCTTTCGCAGTCTGTCTACAAAAATGTATCATGGGAGCCCTGTTTACCCTGCCTTCCCATGTTGTTAAAGGATCTGTGTGTTGGCAGAGCAATAGCAGAGAAGGAAATTCATGGGTTAGCATCACCGGCCTCCGCTGGGTGTCAACTGCTTTTCGCTTTATGATATTGAGCGTAGGAGGAGCTGGGACATCTGGTAATCAAAGCAGAGGATTGGGAAGAGTTGGGTGCTGTTGTTGCTCTGCCACAAACCTTGTGGTTTTGAGCAGATCTGGAAGGTAGCTGTAGCAAAGACAGCTCTGGCGTTTGGATGCCTCAGTTTCTGGGACCCAGTTTGTGTCACCGTTAGCTGCAGTTGTAGGTACCACTGCTGCTCCTCTAATGGCAACTAAAACTCGGGTCCACTTAACATTAGTTGTAACTTATCTGGTCTGAATTTAGCTTCTGCTAAAGTCAGCAGAAGTTATGGCTGAATTCCAGCAGCACTGGAGCTCGACCGTGGAGCCTTGCTTAATTCACTTGCAAACTTGTGTGTAATCCCACCTCTTTCCCTAG
This sequence comes from Tetrax tetrax, assembly GCA_009806455.1. NCBI lineage: Eukaryota > Metazoa > Chordata > Aves > Otidiformes > Otididae > Tetrax > Tetrax tetrax. Next base: position 5,997 of record WHYT01013045.1, read on the forward strand.
AGGAAGAAGGCAATTGGATCTGATAGGTGTTTGCACGGGGTTTATGGAGTCTCTGATAGAAGCTGATATGATGCGCAAATGCAAAGTGCTCTTTGCTCCTAGGGGGATGTGCTGTATGTTGACTTGTTTCTTGGCTCTGTTTTATACATAGGAACTGAGAATGAATTGCTTTTGCGTGCTGTATTAATGTCTGTGGAGACAATTTGGGAAAAAAAAAACAAAAACAAAACACAACACCTAATCCTTTCTGCTGCTTGGGGTACTGCTGAATATACAGCACGCTTGATTCTCTGAATCAAATAATTTGTCTTTTTATTCCTCCTTTTAACAAGGCAAATGAATTCCTGAAGAAGATGGGGCTGCAAACTCCAATTGAACTGGAGCCCAGCAGAGCATTTCAAACGTGTCTGAGAAAAGCCCAAAGCAACCCTGGCTCCTGCTTGTAAATCAAACCTGGCCAAATCCTCCCTCTTCGTATTTCCTCTGCCATCCCTTTCCCTCCACCTCCCCCTCGCACACCCTCCCCTGGCTCTCCAGCTAACAACTCATGCGCCAAGTTTAATCTCTGAGCCGATTTATATTGGCTGACTTGGAATGGAAAGGTGGACAGGCCCACAGGAGCATGAAAGTGACTCAATAAAACAGTGGGCTCTGTTTAAACTGAGGGCTGTGAGTCTGGACAACATAGACAATAGCTTGTTTTGAAAGCTAAATCTATTTTTCTAGAAAGCTTGGGCTAGTTCTTGAACCATGAAGAAAGCTGCTGCTTCTGGTGCTTCCTGCCAACAGCTGCAATTTCCAGACTCCAAGCCCAGGACTTGCAGGCTGTGGTTCCTCAGGACCACAGGCTTTGGACTGGCCCAGTGTCAAATCTATGGACATGCTGTAAAATGGAGTGTCTGACAATCTGATGGATGTACTTCAAGGCATTTTTTTTCCAGATCCAAACTGAATTTTGCTTACAAGGCCACCCCTTCTTTTTCTCCCAGTCCTAACTTTACATGGGGCTCTGAGACAGGCAGCAGGTGGGCAACTGAGCTGTGGTCTCTGGCGATCTTTGGTCCCTGTCACTTCTGCCACTGATGTCAATATATTTGTGCGTGGAGTGTGGTAGAAACACTGCAGCATCGTAGGGAGCTGCGAAACATCAGCCTGTGACAACTGGAAACAAGATGTACCAGCAGGTAAATGTTTCATCCCCTGTGACACTGCATAAGCTGAAGAAAAGAAGCTTCATTCTTGTGTATCCACTACAAGGAACCAGTTCCTTGGTGAAAGGACTGCAGAGTTCATAGCAGAGTTCTGCGTGAGTAGTACAGTACAGCGTTTGACCTTATTTAGATTCCAGTAACGGAGAGCGATACTGTAAGGAGCAGAGACAGATTAAGTTAAGACTGTGTTGACATTTCCTTTACAGGCCTCTTGCTGTTTCTTGTATTTCTCATGTGTTGTGGGGGAGATCGTTCCTTCTGAATCCGGATCTTGGCACACATGCGGCTAAATTCATTCCTGCCTGTATACCACCTGCCTACGTTCCCATCTATTTGGTTATGCTGCAAATCCTGGTACTCTGCGTTTCTCTTCCTCTGGCTTATTTGAGGAGTGCCCGCGGTGAGTTTGCTCCCTTACTCAGCCAACTGGGCCTGATTTTGAGAGGGCCAGGCACAGTTCCACTTCAGCATAGGGCAGTGGAGAAAGTTCCTTAGAAAATCTGTGTACAAATGTTTGTGCAAGAATAGCCTGTGTCTGCTTGTGGAGGGGGATGCCAGGAGGCTCTGGGACAAGGCGTGTTGTGAAAGGATGGGAGATGGGGTCTCAGACTCCAGAACATGAGAGCAATTCAGAAGCAGATGATGTGATTTGCCCCAGGAAAGCTAGAAGAACTAATAGCAGAGCCACGAATGTTTCCTTAGATTTTGTTTTAACTGCAGGACTTGATCAAGTCCTGCAGTTAGCACAGATAGCATCCCAGCCTGTGAATGCCTGGCTGAGAAGCGTGGGATGCGGTAAGGAAGTGAGAATCGTCGCCTGAAATGCTTTGATCCTTTGCCAGATGGCAGAACCTTGGTATCCTTTGGGCTGGGTAATTGCCGTTCACGAGCTCCGGAGCTCGTGCAGCTCACGTGGCTGTTACTCTGAATCCTGGGTGGTAGAAGGGGAATGAGGACGGGGATGGTGTGTGCCTCTTTCTGCATTGCTCCTGTGCCAGGTTTAGATCGTGTTCTTCCAGGTCTGTGCTGGGAGGAGAAGAGGGGAGAGAGAAGGGACACCACTGCTGTCCCAGCTCAGTCCTGGTGCCCTAAATCCGAGTCCTACAGGCATGGCTTCACTGGCGGCTTCTGGGAGCTGCCGCCAGCAGCACTCCCTCCCTTGCACAGAGACTTAACGGGAACCGGCTCTTAGCATCTCTTGTCTGTGTTAGAAAGCATCCTGGATTCTCCCTGAGATGAATGCGTCATTAAAGCCTGTTTGCTTATTCGGAGAACCTGCCCCGTCCTCTACTAGCGGTCTGCAGGACTGTGCTTGTTGAGCTGTGGTGACATTTAATGTGAGTTTCTGCATGGCTGGTGCAGCTGGCAGTAGGCTTTAAGTCCTTGTACTGGCAGGGGATCTGCTGACGTGCTGTTCAGGCACTCAGGCATCTTGTCTCCACGTCCTCCCCTTCCCCTCAGGAAGTTTTCCTTCTGTTCTGAAAAATCTTGCGTTTACCCAGGTCCTGCTTTGGAGCAGTCAGCTGTGGTACTGGAGGCTCTCCAGCCTCTGGGTTTTACACCTCTGCTTCCAGATTTCTCGCTGATCCTGGGAAGATGAAAAAACAGTGCTGATTAATCTAATTCCAGCAGCAGCAGGTTTTTGTGGGAGAAGAGAAGCTAGCTGCATATGTTTCAGGGGGAGAGCGAAGTGTGGGAGGTAAGACAGATGTACCTGCTCAGATCCCACTTTGTAGGCTGCTGAGAGCCAGCTAGAAACAAGCTACTTTGTGAGTCCCTCCTGATCCAGTCGTGAGTTTTCCAGGGACGACAAGAGAGCACGGTTTGCTGTAGTTATTCCCACTCAACTGTAGTGACTGTTAGGATGAATTGTCCGCAAAACTCAGAAATAAGAGGCCGTGTCTATAGCACACACGAGCTCAGCTCAGTGCGTGGAGCTGGAATGGTGCATGAACGACCTTGGACATGTCTTCTGCTCCCTCATTTATGAGAGAGCTACAGCATCACCCATTCCTCTCTCATGCTGGTGTGTAGAAAGCCCTGCTGAAGAACAGAGTCTGATTCAAATGCCATGGGAGCTGTGTCCCCACCACAGATTGCAGTCCTTACAGCCTTCCTGTTGTGAATCTGGCATTTTCTGATGTCGGTAAATTAGAGCAGCCAAAAGGCAAGGCCTTCAGATCCATCAGTGAGGCTAGGTAGCATCTGGAGTGGGACACTCTGACCCACACGACTCTGACGTGTGCAGATGGGACTTTCTGTACCTCCTTCTCCTGGAAGGTCCGATCATGATGAGCAGAGCTGGCTGAACACTTGAGGTGAAGGGGAGTACTTGCAACATTTTCTTTTAACCTTAATAGTACTTTTTATGTTGGAGTGGCAAGAAGTGGAAATGAAATAGCTGTCTGTGCTGTGGTTGGCGTTCCTGCGTTACCTTTCATGTTGTTGCCCACAGAACCACAACCAGCAAAGTCCCCTCAGCCCAAACTGCTGCTTAGGCTGCTGCTGACAAAGCAACTCACGTGCACGGTGAGGAAAAAATTGCCCTCCTCCTGCTCAGTAATGAACTGGCAGCTTATGGGGAGACTCTGGAGAGGAGCCTTTAGGAGAGGGTGTTTTGATTAGTCCCAGAAGCACAGCGTGCACACAAGCAGGCTATTGCTGGGGAGCTGCAGATGGAGGAGAGCGCACAGCCAGCCCTTGTCTTCAGACTTCCTCCCGCTGGAAGGAGCAGGTGTGCGGAGCAGGGTGGGAGCTGGGAATCATGCAGCTGAGTATAGAGAGGTATCAGTGCCCCCAGTGACGTAAACTGGGGAGCCTGAGCACAGGGTGGAATAATAAATGACTGGCAGAGGCTGACAGCAGGACTTGGCTTTTCTTTTCAGGGCAACAGTGGTGTGGGAAGCTTGAGTTTCTCTATAGAAGAGCAGCACACAAGCTTTGGGGATGGCAGTTGATTCCAGGGGCCAGGGAACTGGTGAATCCTCTCCGTGGTTTGAGATTCCGTCCTGGAGTGAGTGATACTTCTAGGGCTAATAATACAAGGCCCTGTTCTGAGGCAGCCATCTGTATTTAATGGTCTGTAAAGGCTTTGTTATGAACACAGATGCTGAGGGGTAGACTCTGGAGCGTGGAAATCCACACCTTTAAGAAGCTTGGTAGGTAGGTGGGATCCTGGATGCTTTTGAAGTCCACGTCAAGGCACCCAAAGGCACACAGCTGCTCCAGAAGCCAACCCTTTACTTAGCAACAGCGAGTGGCTGAGGCTCAGACAAAATTGAAGTAATTTTGGTAGTGGTTAGGTAAGTCATTTCTGAAGCGTATCGGAGTCTCAGCTTGCTTGGCACCTGTGTGCAGAAACCTGTAAGTGCCACGTGCCTGAGTGACAGCAGGACCTTATCGTTCACACAAGCAAGGAGCTCAAGAGGTAAACATGGCACAAGGCTGCAAGGCGTGTTTCGTGAGATGATAACCAAGAAACTGTCTTCTGACACCAGCAATCATTAATTACAATGGTCAGGAACAAATTATTGTATCAGGAAATGAGTTTTCTTTGGCAGTGACATCCATGTTAGCGAACTTGTTGTGTTGGTTCACCTCTGCAGCAGTCCGGGGATAGCCGGGCACTGAACACGTGTGGTTTGATTCCAGCAGATCCTGGTGACTTTCCCCTTTGAAAAGTGCCAGTTTCAGTACTTTGAAGCAAGTATTTTGGGCAATTTATTGTGTCCTTTTGGATTTTTTTTTTTTTATCTGTCAGGATACAACTTCTTCCTGGAGTCACTTCGGAAGCAGCACCCTAGGACACAGCTGGTACCTGCCGGAGTCACGTGGGCTGCCTCAGTTTCCCAGACTAGTGCCGTGTGAAGGTCTCCCCTGATCCAAGGCTCTGGGATCACTCTTTTTCCTAATTAAGGAAACATTCAGGAAAAGTGCGGTGTTAAAATAGGAAACTTAGCTGAGCTAGGCAGGCATCCAATTCCTGGGAAAGTACAGTCAAGCTGCTTTTGCTCTACTTTTTCCTTTTGCTGTATGTCCTTGTGTGGATCACAGCTGTAAAGCCACTAGTTCTTCTGCCCACTTTCTTCTTAAATAGCAAAGCAAACACCTTTTAAACCAGTCTCTCGCCCTTTTCCCCATATACTGATCTTGCAGTCCCTTTCTCCAGCCTGTTCTTGTCCACGTGGCTGGGATAGAGGTAAAAAGAGATGAGGGAACTGATGGTCCTTGCACTCTAAAGTCTTGCTGAAGTGTCCCAGGTACTGGCATGCACGTTGCTGGTTAGCATAGATGGTGTGAAATTGTCCATTGTCATGGAGGTTGGATGTCCCTCGCCAGCACGGAGGTTGGACTGCATGGCGATGGTTACGCTTGGTGTTACAGCTCAAATGATGCTTGCAGAACAAAGCAGAGTTTGCAGTTTCCTGCACGCAGCCCCCATCTGTGCCATTCTGTGCACTCTGAGAAATGAGGTATCTTGTGTGTCTAGGTACCCAAAGTAAGTGTCTGTTTTTTTCCTTCTGATCTCCTGAGCTCCTGCGTGTGTCAGATGTGGACTATGCCACCCCCTCCTTCTCAGAGATGTTCAGTCCTGTTTGTTCAGCCCTCAGACTCTGGCGTGACAGGCAGTGTTGAAAAGCTCATGAGGAAATTAATAATTCTGCCTCTGAGCCAGGCATGAGCAGCATGCAGGAAATGAGGCATGAGACCACACGCTGAACGCTGAGGAGAGAACAAGGTAGCGCATAGCTGGTGGGTTTGGGGCGCATCATCCCTCGCATGCACTGGTGGCAGCTGGAGTCCTTGCCTTTGGGTACTGGGCTTGGCAGAAAAACTGCACTGCAAAGCATTTACAGAAGGGGGGCAAATTAAGGATGCTGTGTCAGCCCTGAATTTGGCATTTCCTGACTGGTGAGTGCTTGACTTTGCAGCTAATGCTTCCACACTGTTTTTGGCATGCAATTATGAGTAGATTTAATCAGGGCTTGTCAGACACCTGGCATAGCAGGCAGGTGCAGACAGCAGATCCTTGATATCGTGGGCTGAGAGTGCTCCAGCCAGCCTTTGGCCATCCTGAAAGCAGGTCAGAACCTCATAGGATCATTTAGATTGGAAAAGACCTTTAAGATTGTCAAGTCTGACTGGTTCCTTCTTTTTCCAGCTGCTCTTATCTTAGCCAGGGTGTAAAAGTGCCTGTAAGGGGAAGGAAGGGTGGGACAGCCGGCCGTGGAAGAGGACACCTCAGTTAGGAGTGAGCGTGCATGCATGTACTTGATTTTATAAAGCTTGGGAGATCGACAATCCTCCATCCTGCACACAGCCCTATTGTCTTGTCTTCTGTTGTCACGTGGAGTTGCAGATGATAGAGCTTTGAATATATATTTTTTTTTTTAAATCATTTTTTTTAAACCTTTTTTTTCCCAGCAAACACGTATTTACATCATTGTGCTGCGATTCCAACAGCACTGTGCTGCTGGAGCATTTTCGCGTCATTCTGATCTGCAAAGTGCCTGGGGTCTCGCAATGTTTTTGTGCTTCTTACCAAAGGATTTAAAGCACGTGGGAAGGGAAATACAAAGGGCCCAGAAAGAAAATAGATTAAAGCCTTGTTGCTGCATTGTGCTGTTACAGCTGGAAAATCGACCTCCTTCATGAATAACAGCGGAGCCAGCCCAGCCAGTTTAAACCAGTGCCTTTAAGTAGCATGTGCATCTCTGGGCTTGTATCCTGCTGAAACAGGTTCAGGGTCATATCCTCAGGCACAGGTTCTGGTCAGTGGCTGAATGAAAACAGTGTTCTCAGAAGTATTTCTGGAGATTCCAGGTCAGGTGCCCAGTGTCTGAGGTGTCCTGGCCCTGCTTTGATTTTCCAAGAGTGCAACGCCTCTGGAAGTCAGATCTCCCATTAGGGGCCCAGAAATTGGATCTAATTCCTCCTTACTGTTCCGTTTCCCCCCTTATGAAAGGCAGTCTGCGCGGGCAAAGGGCAGCACGCAGCTTGCCGCGTGCGCCCATCACAGCTGTGGTGGGAAAGGGAGAGCAGAGGTCTGAGAGCCATTCTTGGCTGGTTTTTGAAAATAATCCTTCTAGACTGGTCTCAGTGATTCAAGTGCAGAGCAAAACTCTGGTCCTGAGTCTCGGTGTCACAGTGGAGCCCTGCTTTAGAGTACATTAATGATGCCCTCCAGTTGTTTTACACATGTACAGCGTTCTGCAGCGTAACAAAGCATGGGAGGCATCGTGTCCGTGCCCGCTATCAACATTCCATCATTACAGAGAGGTGGCTTTTTGCGGGAGCTGGATGCAAGCAGAAATGCCATTTCTCTCCCTCTTAGAGGAATTTTATATAGCTAACAAAGGGGCCGAAAGCTGCCTTTGGTAGAAACTCTAGGAGTTTTCAGGAATACAAATAGGACCACAAAACTGCTAGCTCTCCTCTGGAAGCTTTGCCCATGGGAGACATGAGTATGAAGTTTAATTATTTTGTCGATAGGAATCTCCCGTATTACAGAAATTGTCTTTCCCTCCCCTTCTAGCCCTGTGCTTTCTTTCATTTTTTCTTTCTAGCTTGCTGATGCAAAGACTTCCTTTTTCCTGTGAGAAGGAACAACCGAGTAATTGAAATGGAACACAGTGAGGATTTTTTTTTTAATCTGAAAGTCAGTATTAATTAGTCAGGTCAGGTGTAATTAGCTTCCTCATCTGTCACTGCTTCTCCCCAACTTGTCAATGACTTTCTTCTATCCTAGATTTCACTGAAAAAGAACTGTCGCATGGGAGCCTCGTGGGTGTTTTTCCCAGCTGGGGTGCGAGTGAGTGACAATCCCTGCAGGGCTGTAGGGGTCCGAGCTGGATCCCACCTGCTACAGTCAAGGGCAACACTCTTGCTGATCTTAAGGTCTCCCAGATTTGGCTTTGTCCCTCTCTTCTACTGTGTGCACTGAAAGAATAGCCTTGGCAAGGAGACTTTCCTTGTTTTCCTCCTCGTCATGTTTCCACATTGCTGCTGTGGCTGCGAAGAGGCAAACTGGTTCATCAGCTGGATCCTGGCATTACCGGTACCTTCCGTAAAGCTGTGTACCAACACAGGGTTGGAAGATGTGAGTCCTGTCGTGGCCACGTATCTCTTCGCTGTGTTGGATTCTCTGAACTTGTATCTTCAGATCAGGAAGGGTCTTCATCCTGGGAAGATGCTGAGACAGCCCAGCAGTCTGAAGGCTGAATGTTATGGAAGGAGGTTTTTTATGTACTATATTACAGACTCCTCCTTCCTTTCCCCTTGTGAATCCCCCTCCTGCTCTCCCTTTCCAGCTTTCCAGCTGAACACGAGCTGTACAGGCCCAGCTTTGCCAGAGGAACTCAGGGTCTGTGGTTTCTGTGCAGCCATTAGGCAAAAGGTTTGGGATTTGTCCCCCTTTCGCAGCATACTCCCTGTAGGCAGCCCTGCACAGCTCCACAGCTCTGTAACCCTGCTGTTGAACTTCATCCATGGTAGTGTGGGAAGGGGAACGGCCCCACACCTACCCCGTGTTAGGTATTTTGGGGAGACCTGCCCCTCGTCTGCCAGGGAGCCTTTCTGCCCCTTTGCTTTTTCTCTCAGCCCAAATTCAGGCAGCTCCCAGGACTTCCGAGGACCTGGAGTTAAGGGGTGCTGGTAATTCATCTTCCTGCTGATAGAAGTCTGTTGAAATAGAAACACTTGTTAGGAGCAAAGCTCATAAATTGCTTCTGGCCTGGGTGTAAATGGCTTGCAACTACCAGGGTCAAGTAAGGAGCTGAAGCTGTTTGTTCATTCAGTGAGAGGGGGCTGCAGGCTTTGCCTGGAGCCAGGAAAGGGAGTGACACGGGGTCTGGGTTTTCTGGGCTTTGCTCTCAGGGGCCACCACCTGTGGCTTCTGGGTTTGGGAGGCTACCGCGCAACACCCAGGATGGGCACAGGGAGAAGGCTGTGTGTGCTGACAGCCCCCTGCAAAGGAGGGCACCTCGCGGCGGGCTCCTTGTCTTTCCTGCCCAAGCAGGGCTGATCAGGGAGCTTCCTCCTTCCCATTCCATGGAGGCAGTAACTGCTTTTGCTAAGTTCCATAGCAGCTGGGAAAACCCAATGTCCCGCGGGGTGGAGGAAAAGCAGGGTCGTTCAGCCCTTTCCCATCCCACGCTGGCGGTGGGTAACCCTTCAGGGACTGGAGCTGGGTTACGGCAAGCTCTCCGTGGGGTTGGCATGCACAAGCGTGTGCATTCACGTGTGTCTGCAAGTACTGGTGCGTGTGCTTCTGGTTCCGTGTGTGCACATGCGTGCTTTGCGGGAAAGGTGAATACAGCTGCAAATAGCTAGGGGGAAATCTCTTGTCAGCTTTAAGGAGAACCTCTGCCAGGCAGGGTGTGGGATAACCGTGGTGAGCCTGAGCTTTCAGCGGCTGTAGCAAATCTGTGGGACCTGACAGGAGCTGTGCTTTGCTGCTGAGGGTGCAAGGCTGAGAGAGCTGGAGTGTGCCTCTCTCCCTGGCTCTCTGCTCAGACCCTTTGGCAGCTGCCGTGGATTCGTGGCTGTGCCTGGTGACACCCATTGCTGACTGCTTTTCTCTACCTCCTTGTGCAGGCGCTGGACATGGACACAGAGGATGACCCCTTGTTACAGGATGTCTGGCTAGATGAGGAAGATGAAGAGGTAGCTTTCAGCTCCTGGAAGAGGCGGGAGGGTGCTTTGTTGTGTGGGAAAAGCCCGTGCAGAGTCAGGCCCCTGCGTGTCACGTTGCCTGTGTCTGGCTTCTGGAATATTGTTGGCTGGATATTTACCAACCCGTACTGCGCTGGCTTCATCCTTTTCCTGGGCTGTGCCATCCCTGCCGCGCTTGCCATTGTCATGTTCCTCCACTACCCAGCCCTGGATATCGACATCTCCTACAACGCTTTCGAGATCCGCAACCACGAGTCCTCTCAGCGCTTTGATGCACTTACTTTGGCCCTCAAGTCCCAGTTTGGGTCATGGGGGAGGAACCGCCGGGACCTGGCTGACTTCACCTCTGAAACCCTGCAGAGGCTCATCTTTGAGCAGCTCCAGCAGCTTCACCTCAATGCTTCCCATCTTGGGGTCAGCGCGCGGGTCAAGCGCAGCACCCCGCAGGGCAGGATGGGCTCCCCTAAGCCTCACACCCACCCGAACCCAGGAAACCGCACTTCCCGAGTTGGGAGGGGTGTCCCACGCTGGGACTACTCCAGCACTTACATGAGCGCCAACACACAGACGCATGCCCACTGGCGCATCGAGCTCATTTTTCTGGCTCGGGGGGACTCTGAAAACAACATCTTCACCACTGAGCGCCTGGTTACCATCCATGAGGTCGAGCGCAAGATCATGGACCACCCTCGCTTCCGGGAGTTCTGCTGGAAACCCCATGAGGTCTTGAAAGACCTGCCCCTGGGCTCCTATTCCTACTGCTCCCCTCCCAGCTCCCTCATGACCTACTTCTTCCCCACTGAGAGAGGAGGGAAGATTTACTATGACGGCATGGGACAAGACCTTGCTGACATCCAAGGTGAGCGGAGGGCGGTGGGTGAGGGCTGGCATGTTTAAGGCATGCATCTCCTGCAAGTTCAGGCAGTCACTTGCTGGTGTGCACCTAAGACTCCAGCTGCCTTGTGCAGAGAGGAAGATGCTGCTGTGTTGTGCCCTGAGGAATTGTCTTTTCTGTACCAGGGCCACTCTTCTGCCCTTCTAGCAAAGTCCCTGCAACCCCAGTTGTGGGTCACACAGGCCCCAACAGGCAAGTGAGAGGGACAAGTGAAGGGAGGTCTTGTATTGTACAGATGCCTCCTACTGACCCTAGTCCCCTGTGAAAGACTGTGGTGAACTAGAGGAACATCAGGTCTTGGACAGACAATAGGGATGAGCATCCCTGCACCGTGGAGCAGATGAAAGAGGTCTGTGGGCTGCTCTGGAGCTTGAAAGGCTTGTGAGTCAAGCCAACTTGTGAGTCACCAGTTGGAGAAAACTTCTATAAGGAGAGGAGGAGGAAGGCCCTGCCTCCTCCTCCCAGCTCCATACTCTGTACTGTTTCCTTCTAGTAGAGCAGAGGCTCTGGATGGTGAAAAAGAGGTGAATCATGAGGAGTCTGTGGGTGTGATGTGGCTGTGGGATGAAGGCTCCATCTGTCTCCCAAGCGCAGGCTGCAGATGATAGTTGTCCGGGAGCCATACAGGGAGCAGGCAAAGAATTAACTCCATCTGCTCCGGTCTGAGTAACAGTTCTGCTACCAGAAGAGGAAAAAGTGTAGTTTCTGGGTTTTCTGGCGTGAACTCAAGAAAACTTGGATTTTGGGGGTAGACAGGCAGTGGCTCTTACTCAGAACTAGCTGAGTGCCTCCATCTCTGCATCCCTCACACCGTGAGATGACAGAGGTACCAGGTCTCAGCAGAGCCAGGCCTCCTCATCTTCTGTAGGCGTTGTTTAGCTCTTGTGCTTCCCAGTGTGATGGAGCAAGTATTGGCCCAGTATAGGAGAACTAAGTGCATCCAGCAGTGGGAGGATCGATGGCAACGTTGTGTGCATTGCTGCCTGGGGGAGCTATGGATCAGACCACAGTGGGGTGGAAGATCCATCCCTGACGGGGAGCTGAGTGTAGGCAACATCACAAGCAGAGTCACAAAGCAGAAGGGGGATGTGAGACTTTACAATCCAGCTGTCCCCAGCCCTCCCTGCAAGGCAGCAGCAATCAGCATCACTCTGATGAGAGATAGAATCGCTCCGTTTCCCTTTGTGGGACTGGACCTTGTGCCTTGCCAAGCTAACTAAGCAGGACCTAACAAAAGTGGCGCTGCTTTCTCCCGCAGGGTCCCTGGAGCTGGCCATGACCCACCCCGAATTCTACTGGTACGTCGATGAGGGCTTGTCTGCTGAGAACATGAAAAGCTCCCTGCTGCGGAGTGAAATCCTCTTTGGGGCACCACTGCCAAACTACTACTCGGTGGAGGACCGCTGGGAGGAGCAGCGCCGCAAATTCCAGAACTTTGTCATCACCTACGTGGCCATGCTGGCCAAGCAGTCCACAAGGTGAGGGGGTGTGCACATGGCAGAAAACCACTCATGTGCTTCCCTTTAATGCCAGTTCCTACTGCAGCAATGCATCAGAGACATCAATAGAGACAACGAAAGGGAGCCAAAGATTGAATCCAGTGCCTGCCTTTCCGCTCAGCCCCGATCTGGCGTTCAGAGCCTGCCTCCATCTCACAAGTGCAATTCCACTGGCTCAAACAGAGCTGCCTCTCTACCTTCCTGGTCTGAGTTTGGCCCCAGCTGGTCTGGTGCAGGGGGTGAAATGGTCCTTACTGAGGGCATCAGCCTGTGGATCTGATTCTGCTTTTGGTCATGCCAGTGTAATTCCTTCTAGAAGTGTGTGCTCTTTGTACAGAGTGATGGGGACAGGAGTGTCAGGGTGGGATAAGGTGCAGGAAATGCAGGATGGTTTCACCAGCAGATCTGTATGACTTCGGCTGAACAGAGCTTTGCTCAGTGCTTGTGATAGGGAGATGGTAAAATAGAGCTGAAAGGGCTGAAAGAGCAACCCCGTATGCAGACAGCTGAGGGAAGGCAGCGAGTCCTGGTGTCAGTGTAACTCCTCAGTCTCCAGCTCTCTGCTGCTCTGAATCTCAGTAAGTCCCAGAATAAGGGGATACCAGTCCTCAAAAGCAGAGGGAAGTGAAGCCAGCCCTTGAACGCCCTGAAAGCAGGCAGCCACAGAGTGTCCTCAGCAATGGCCTGGCAGGGCAGGTTGCAGTTACGGGAAGCTGAAAGGGAATTGGGGACAAGGCTTGGTTCTGAAGCTTGGATTCCTGATGGCCCCCTATGGTGCAGTGTTATTGTGCTCCCGGTTAAATTATCTTGGATTACTTCCGTTCAGAGCCTGCTTCCAGAAGCAGTAGCTGGTAAATCATATGGTTTCTGATAAGCTCTCACTCTGCCTGCATCTGCTGGTTATTACCTTTGTGCTTAATATAATAAGCAATGATTAGAATTCCAGATGGAATTGGCTTTGGAAGCACCAGGAGCTGTTTGACAGCAAGAAGTCTATTAGTTCTGAAGACCCACCATGCACTGGAGGAATTTTAAAATTATTAGACCTGCTCTTTTATTTTTCCCCCTTCTTGTGTGAATGTCACTTCCAGCAGCACCTGGTTCAACCTGCTGTCCCCACTCTGAGCTGTTTCCTCAGAGAACTGCCAAGTTTATTAGAGTAGTGGCCTCCTTTGGCTCTGGGGAAGACATTTTGCTTTGTTAAATCCCTTGGCTCTGCTCCTTTACACACAACCCTACCTACTCCTCTTCCTTCCTTCGTATCTTCCCACCCTAGCAAAGTCCAGGTGCTGTACGGAGGGACGGATTTGTTTGACTATGAAGTGAGAAGGACCTTCAACAATGACATGTTGCTGGCCTTCATCAGCAGTAGCTGCATAGCTGTCTTGGTCTACATCCTTACCTCCTGCTCAGGTAGGCTGCAGTCTCAGCTGCCCTGCTCCCTCACAAATCGCGTGTGCAGTGACACCCTTGTCTGTGTGCGAGCCCCAGGAGAGGCTCTGATGCCCTGACACCAGCCTGGCTCTGTGGCACAGCAGCATGCAGAAGGTCCTGCAAGTCTGATTCTCCAGAGCAGAGATTTGTGGGCGGGGTCAGGGGAAGGCTCACAGGAGAACAGGAGTAAGGTGCAAATTCCCATCTTACTACCACTGGTGTGAAGCTGATGTGATTTCATAGCTAGGCCCCGTGGGAAGGAGTCTGCAAGGGGTACTCTTGCAGCCCTGAGCTATTCTGTCACCAAGACACTCCTGGGAACCAGTATCCCAAGGGAGCAGGTGGGAGGTGTCTGTTCTCCTAGGGGGCGGCCAGCAGCACTGTTTTTCCCGTGTTCCTTTCTTCCTGTAGTGTTCCTGTCATTCTTTGGCATCGCCAGTATTGGGCTGAGCTGCCTGGTGGCTCTGTTCCTGTACCACGTCGTATTTGGGATCCAGTACCTGGGTATACTCAACGGAGTGGCTGCCTTTGTCATTGTGGGGATTGGTAAGCACCTCCTTACTAAAAACTTACGTGTCCTGCCTGAAGGAGAGCAAGGTGATGGTGGCAAATGCAGACTGAATTTTCAAGCCCATTCCCTCCCTCCATTACCTATAAGTGGAATACTTGCAGGTCAGATGTTGTGTCCGAAGTATCAAAATCTCCCTCCTTTTTTCCCAGGGGTTGATGATGTCTTTGTTTTCATCAACACCTACCGCCAAGCCACCCACCTCAAGGACCTGCGACTGCGCATGATCCACACTATCCAGACCGCAGGGAAAGCCACCTTCTTCACTTCCCTGACCACAGCTGCGGCATATGCTGCCAACATCTTCTCTCAGGTACGCTGTAGCTATGGGATTTGGGGCTTTCTGTTTCTGCCAGAGGCTCTAATAGAGAGGGAAGCTGCCAGCACCATCCTTCTGTCCTCTCCTCCGGCAGTGGACGCTCTCCCTGTATCAGCATCCAAGGCAATATTTCCCATGCCACTGATCAGTTCAGCCCTCTACCTATCAAGTTTGCTGACTACCATGACTGAGGTCAGCATGTGCTGTTCTCAAGTTCCTCCAGATTTCTTTTCCTGGCCTGATGTCTCTCCAGGTCTCCTGCCCTAGTTGATCCCAACTCTGTGTCCCCTCTCTTAATTGTAGATCCCAGCCGTGCATGACTTTGGACTCTTTATGTCACTGATTGTGTCCTGCTGCTGGGTAGCCGTGCTCTTCACCATGCCAGCTGCTCTTGGAATATGGACCCTTTATGTGTCCCCACTGGAGAGCTCCTGCCAAACTAGGTGAGCCCTGCAGCCTCCTTGTGTGGGTGGGAGGTTGTTGTGGAATGCATGGCTAAGGCAGTGTGCAAATCCCTGCCATATCCTCGCAGTTATCCTTATGCCCCTCAGGCAGCTTGGCTTTGCCTTTCCCTGTTAGTCTGTAACAGAAAGGAAATTTACCTTCTGCCATTCCAGATTGGAGCAAAATGGAAGGGCCAGGTCCCAGTCTTATTCCCCCTGGTATACGCACGGGTCCTCCCAGGAGCCAGAGTGCGATGCCAGTCATACCTCCTCGTTGAATCCCGTGGGGTATTGGAACCATTTGTGTCCTCAGAGCACTTACTGCACAGCTAAATCCTCAAGCTGTGGAAATACAGGCCCTGCAGGCAGATCAACATTGCTCCTTCCTGTGAGCACAAGCGATGCGTCCAGATTTGTGTTTGGAAGTCAGCACATTTCCCCTTCCTCTGCTCTTTAGCAGTACAGATGACCTGGCCTGATTTAATTCATTAGCAGGGAGATGAACTGCTGAAATGTCGGTCACTTAGCGCCCAGCGTTGATGGCTCAGCCCTGCTCTGTGTGTCCAGCCCAGCTTTGCCGTCGCAGCTCTGCCCCTGACCTCTCAGCACTTAGCAATGGAAATTGCTCATGGCACTGCCTGTTTTCTTTCCAAGTAATTGGAGCAGGCCGTTGCTGCTCTCCTTGTCACTAAAGCAGCCCACTGGTAACTCTTTGGAGGGTATGTGCTTAAAACTCATGCTTTTTTCTCCTTCCCTTGCTCCAATCCAGCTGTAGCCAGAAGTGCACCAAAAAGAGTGCCTTGCACCTGGCTGAAGATCTCTTCGTTGTCTCGGAGGCCACCTCCAGAGCAGGCAGAGAGACGCTTCCCTATCTGGATGATGACATCCCACTGCTCAGTGTGGAGGAGGAGCCTGGTATGTGCCTGCTTGGTAGTGCCTTCAGGGGGACCCCACTGCCCTGTTCATCCTGCAGTTCTCCCTGTCCCCACCACTGATCTGTGCCTCGATTTCCCTACTTTTAAGCTGGACATGGTGCTGTCACAGGGGGTTGTAGGAGTCTGAACTCACTAATGGTTGTAAGTTGCCTTGAGATCTTTGTGGGTGTCAATAGATGCTTTCTAACTACTTTGCTAATCCTCTTGGATCTAATGTGGATTCTATTTTCTGGCTGGAATTACTGATTGTGACGTGGATGTAGGCATGAAGCATCTAATCCATAGCACCAGGACAGCTCACCTCAGTAAAGAGTTTTCCCCACCTCCCTGCCATTCCTAGCACTGCATTTGGGAAGGAGGCAAGAGAACACTTTCTAATTCTCCAGCATCACCTCCTCAGAGCATGTCCACCAGCATGGCAAGAAGAGGGCAACGACTTGCCTGAGACCGCATAAGCAATTTAAAAAAAGATCCCAGAAATTCCCTATCTCTTGTTAGCAGGAGGTAATCCTTCTGGCCCTGATCAAAGATAAGGGTGCTTACGAGGTCATGCTCTGTTGTACTTGGCTTTTAAAACTTATTGGGATATCTCTTTTAAAACCCGCAACGGGAGCGGTCTGACCGGTGAGTAGTCTTCAGGCCTAGTGGTAAACTGGAACTGGAGGCAAATGGATCAATGGCTGAGAGCCCAGCAGCGTGCAAACCCCCTCCCCGCAGAGGAGGCTCCGAGCTGCCTTTGACAGGCAGACAGCTGAGCTTGGGTGCTGTGCTGCAAGAGCTGCCTCTTTGGTATGCCAGAGCCACACACGGTGGCAGCGTGTGGAAATAACTCCCTCTTCTCCCCTGAGCAGAGTAAACAGCAGGATGCTTTTCTCCAGGGGCCCCTGGGCAGCAGGTAACTTGTAAAGAAGCAAAGCAGCTTGTTCCAGTTGGCGACCAAGCGTGGCTCGGGGGTCAGCTGTACGGCATGCCAGGCACACTACAGCAAGCACCCACTTCTTCCCAGTTCCCTAGGCATCCCTGTGCTGGAGTAAGGAGATCAGACAGGAGCCAGGCTGCAGTCAGGAAGAGGTCAGCTGTGTGCAGTTAGCTGCAAGACATACCTCAGTGAGACAGGGACAAATTTTGCTTGGCCCAAGAAGCATGTGGTCTCCCTGTGACCATATGGATAATGGGATCTGGCAGAGGAAGAATCGCCTGGAGCAGAAGCTTTGAGCTGAGCTGTGGATTTAGAAGTGTACTGTCACATGGCAGTGACTCGAGAAAGAGACTTCCCATGACATCCTGGGCAAGTCACTGCCTCTGCCTGGGTCTTACTCCGTCTCCTTAGCTTGAGCGAGTTGTACAGCACCTTGCAGAAGATTTGGTAAAGGGGAGCAGAAAGCTATGGGAGACACTTGTGACACTGAGCACTGAGACTGCCTTTGATTTCTGTCTCTTTCTAGTCTCCCTGGAAATGGGGGATGTCCCCTTGGTATCTCTGATGCCAGAAAATCTGCAGCTCTCTGCAGAGAAGAGCAACCGGGGTCACTTGATAACTCATCTGCAGGAGCTGCTGGAACACTGGGTGCTGTGGTCTGCCGTGAAGAGCAGATGGGTGATTGTGGGTAAGGAAGGAGGGCGGTATTCCATCTGCATGGATTTTAGAGGATTTGGCAGCATCTCAATCAGTCCTCAAGCCTTGATTTATTAGTGACAAGAAACTGAGGAAAGGGACATAATACATGGCTTATATTTCAGTGGGAGAGTGTCCCCAGAACAGTCACTCCCTAAGAGAACTGCATGAGGAACTCTGGGACTTTTCCGTCCCTCTCTTTCACTTGGATCTGAAATGGCAAGCCCTGATGGGGTATGCCAGGCATGGGGCTCATTGCAAGAAAGCCCAGCTGCCAGTGTGCTTTAGGGGCTGTTCCTTTTTCCTGTTGAAAACACCATCTTTCTGCTACGCCCCTGCTGTCTGAGTGTGTCCTAAGTGCAAGATGCATGTAGGAACCCACACACTTACCTGGGCTTCTCCTTGCAGGGCTCTTTCTCCTTGTTTTGCTCCTCTCCATATTCTTTGCTAGCCGCCTCCATCCAGCTAGCCGTGCTCCGATCTTGTTCCGGCCAGACACTAACATCCAGGTGCTGCTGGACCTGAAATACAACCTGAGTGCTGAAGGCATCTCCTGCATTACCTGCTCAGGTGAGAGTGCTGGTCCCCAGACCACAGTGGGTGCAGCCTGGCCTAAGCCCTGAGCTGGAGGAGCTGAAACGTGAGGTAGAGGCCTATGTTGTTCAAATATCTCGTTGGACATTGGACCTCGTTGAAGGGAGGCACACACTGGGCACGGGATGGTTGAGTTGTGTGTAGGAGTGAAGTATTTTGAAAAGAATTTCCTGCTTTAGCCAGGAACTGCCTGAATGTTTCTGCTGGAGCTATTCCTTTGTAGTCTGTGCAAACTGACTACTTTTACTCAGAAGTGCTGGTCGCGTGCCAGTGACGGGCTGGGGATCTGTGGCTCTGTGTTCCCTGCTTAGGGACACCAAATGATGTTCAATGGCAGAGCCCGTGGTGCGCGTGGGGCTGGTAGGTCTCTTGTCATGCCATTCACTCTTTCCTCCCTGACTAACCTTGTGGGACAGGTTTGTTTCAGGAAAAACCCCACAGTCTGCAGAACAACATCCGAGCCTCCCTGGAAAAAAAGAAGAGGGGCTCAGGGTCACCTTGGGGAAGCAAGGGGAGCATAAGTGATACAGGGCAGCAAGGTAAGTGGGGCATGGTGACTGTGACCACCCTTGGGTCCACTCAAGTAAAAACATGTGATCTGAGTAGCTGATGGGAATAATTCTCTTGAGACCCTGCCCCACTGAGCTCTAGCTTGGTGCTGGATGTAAAGGGCATCATTACAATCCCCTTCCCCTGAATGTGTCCTGTTCTCTAGGATGTGGTGCTGTAACCCAGGTGGCAGTACGGTCTAGTGCCAAATCCCTCTGATCAGCCTGCTCTGAGTACAGGACTAGGAGCTCAGATCTTTTACATCCCAGTCCTGTGTCAAAATCTTGTTGACAGGCTGTGATGAGAGTAAATTCAGCCTACTTTGCAGGGGATTTTGAGGATAAAAGAGTTATTGGGCCAGATCCCATGATGACATGAATCAACAAGCCATCAGGAATTACTCCAGCTCAGGATATATTTGTGAAAACCTCTGAAAGGCGTGCTGTGCTGCTAGAAGGCAGAGGCTGTGCCTGCTGCCCCAGAGGAGACAGCAGATCAGAAGAACCCTTCTTCTCTGCTGTCTGTGTCTGTAGGACTTGCTAATTGAGAAGTACCAGTAGCCCTCATGCCCTCTGTTTTTCTCAGATATCCAGGGGACTGTGTATATTTCCAAGTCCAGAAGCAAGGGAAGGCCAGCCATCTACAGATTCTCACTCAATGCCAGCGTCCCTGCCCCCTGGCAGATGGTGTCACCAGGAGATGGGGAGGTGCCTTCGTTCCAGGTGAGTCAGTCCAGGGACGCTGGACCCTCTATCAAGAGTGCAGCACTCAACAGGTGAGCACAAGAGCCTCCTCCTGTCTCTCCATGGGGTCCTAGGTAGCTCAGGGTGAAACTTGCAGAGCGTTGCAGTAAAGTAGCTAACGTGGAGGGCATTGTGCCTGGCATCATTAGAGATTATGCCTTGCAGTGCCACGATCATTATATGTTGCTGTTGTGATGTGGCTGTCAGTGATGGGAGCATAAGTGTGGGTGTCGGTGGAGATCATATGAGGCCTGGCGTCATCGGCTGAGCACATTCTAGTAGAAACTGCTATGGAGGCAGCTGGACTCCCACTACCTCCTCCTGCCCATCCACAGACGCAGGGAAGCAGGCAATGCTGCTTATGCATAGGCCATATAGGACACACACACCCAGGAGAACTCATTTTTGGGTGTCTTTCAGCCGAGGCCACAGAGAGTGGGGGTAGTGAGGGGCCCCATCGCACACTGGCCAGCCCCGGGCAGGAGGCAGGCTGGGGGCTGGCTGGGTTCGTGCCTGCAGCGCTCATTCTGTGTGGCTGTGCCAGTGCTCAGGGAGGAGGGGAGTGTGTGATGCTAATGTGCAACAGGCTGCAACCCTGTGGAGTTAAGTGTCTGTTTTCATTAATCCATTGCTTAGGTGTATAGAGTGCCTTTCGGTAACTTCACCAGGAAGCTGACAGCTTGTGTGTCCACAGTAGGGCTGCTTAAGCAGATGAGCCCCAGGAAGTGGATGATGACCACCTTGTCCTGTGACACCAAGAGAGGCTGGAAGTTTGACTTCAGTTTCTACGTGGCCGCCAAGGAGCAGCAGCGAACACGGTAACTTTCCAAAACCTGCTCAGGGCCAGGCAGCAGAAACAATACAGCAGAGTGGCTGGTATGGGATGCCTAATGTCCAGTGCCGGTCCTGCCCTCAGTTGGTGACATCCATGGCCCTAGGATTTGCTTTCCTGCAAATGTGCCTCATGGTTGCAAAGTTACTTTGCATCATTAGCATGATTAATGTGCCAAAGGCTCAGCAGGTGCAGGACTGTGACTGGAGGCTTCCTTGCGTGGCAAAAAGACATTGCTGATCTTGGCCTTGCCCTTACTCACCTGAAGCACAGAATGCGCAAAGGCTAGGGAATCCAGGTCTGGAGCTGCTCACCTTTTCCTTCTGTCCCTGAGAACGTCTGTTTCCATGTAATGCTTTGGACATCATCTTTACTGCCTCTGGTCCCCCATAACAAACTTTCTTTGCTGCACAGGAAACTGTATTTTGCCCAGTCGCACAAGCCCCCTTACCATGGCCGAGTGTGCATAGCCCCTCCTGGCTGTCTTCTCAGCTCCAGCCCAGACGGACCCACCAAAGGCATCCTTTATGTTCCCAGTGAGAAAGGTAAGCTGGTGAGGACCTGTTCAGCCATGTCTGGCTGTCTAGGCTGGAGAGTCAGACTCTTTTTTTTTTTTTTTTTTTTTTTTTTTTTTTTTTTTTTTAAGGAGGTGGGAGGGGACAGGGTATAGTTTCTTCCTGGTTTATCTGGCGAGGCAAAAATGTGGGTATAACTGTGGTCTGTATAAGCTAGTCCCAGGCTGCGTAGCCAGGAGAGGACTCAGCTTCTACCTTCTTGTGCCAGTTCCTGTGTGTATGCCTCACATGTGGTGCTCTTATTGTTGTGTCTCCTTGTGAAAGGGCAGCGTTATCTATGATGACAGCTTTGACCTCTTCAAAGAGATTGGCAACCTGTGCCGCCTCTGCAAAGCCATCGCCAGCAACACGGAGCTGGTGAAGCCGGGAGGGGCTCAGTGCCTGCCCTCTGGTAGGTAGCGCTGATCTAATGCCAGCCACAGAGTCCCTGGGGAGATCCTGGGTCCCTGGGTGGAGACTGGTTCTCACTCTCCAGTCTGAGGACTGTGGCTGCTAAAGGCTTTTAAACTTTGATCCCAGCTTGATGAAGCAGGGAAAGGAAAGGGAAGTACCGGTCCATGGTAAACGCAGGCCGTGCAGGGAGGAGAGGTGTTTCTCAGCCGTCGGCTCTTCTGACCTGGCTGCAGCACAGCCTGTTTCCACCTGACTCAAGTCACAACTCCCATCTCTGTGCGTCATTCACCTCACGCTTTTGTGAGTTGTGCCAACTGCTATAGGGATGAGAAATACACAGCGAGTGGGACGGGAACACAAAATTCCTGTTCTGCAGCTCTGCTTGCAGCAGTGCTTGTTTGAGCTGAGATCCTCACCAGCAAACCAGAAAGGATGGCTGCTTTTTGCTGCCTCCTTTCCTTCCCAAGGCAGCTTTGCTCTTCTAGAACATGCCCCTGGTCATGCTTTCTGGGAGATGAAAGAGAAATGGTCTCTCTGACTGCAGAGACACTGGGCATATTCTTCAGGATTTAATCCAGTGAAGATAAGAACAGAACTGCATCTATTCTTTCCAGTCATGGTTATTGTTTGTGATATACTTGCTGTCTTTTGGATAAGTAAATATCTTCTTAGTAGCTCCTGAATAACCAGCAGATCACACCTGATCTTGTTGTGATGAGGCTACTCACTGACCCTGTGGCTTCAGATACCTAACCAGCAGCTCTGTCTTCCAGCTTCAGAGGTCACGAGGTTGTGGGGCTGAGTCTAGAAAGAATATACTGGCTTCAGGCCAAAAGCCAGTCTCATGCCTGGAAAAAGGCCCTGCCAGGGCAGGCAGACAGCTCCTCAGCGCTTGCTGTTTTTACTGCTTCCTGACAGCTGGGGACAAGCAGTGGTGGTAGTGACCTGCCTGGTGCTGATGGCACAGAGTGCCCTCTCAGGCTAGCAGCAGCGGAGCGCTCTGGTGCTGAGACCTCAAGGGCTTTGGCAAAGCAAAGTTGCAAGGGGAAGCAGCTGCTGACAAATGGGGCCTGCAACTTCCCCCTTGCTCCGATGTGCTTCCTTTTTCCCTGTCCTGTCCTCCATCCCTTGCTCTTTCTTTCTCTCCAGGATACAGCATCTCCTCCTTTCTGCAGATGTTACACCCTGAGTGCAAGAACATCCCTGAGCCAAACCTGCTGCCCGGACAGCTTTCTCATGGGGCAGTGGGGGTGAAGGATGGGAAGGTGCAGTGGATCTCCATGGCATTTGAATCGGTGAGCACGTGGCACTGCCATCGGTCCTTGTGACAGTTTCTTCTTATGACTTGTGGGGGTTTAGCTCCACTCTTTCTGCACTAGCCACTTTCATTTGCAGCTGTAATTTAGTGTTTGCTAGTGTTTGTGCCTTGTTGCAGACAGATGCCTGCCCTCCCAAGTTGCTGGAACTGGTTGCTTGTGCCACAGTTCACTCTTACCATGAGTGCTCAGGCAAAGAGCTGGTGGCAGATTTGCCCATCTGCCTGGTGCTGCAACTCCAGCTGGCTTGTTCTCCCTCTTTCCTTGCCATGCATGCCCTGCACTGAAGAGCAGGACACAAGAATAACATGTTCATCTTCTTACAGACAACCTACAAAGGGAAATCTTCCTTCCAGACGTACGCTGACTACCTGAAATGGGAGACATTCCTGCAGCAGCAACTCCAGCTCTTCCCAGAGGGCTCTGCTCTCCGGCACGGTTTCCAGACCTGTGAGCACTGGAAGCAGATCTTCATGGAGATCATAGGCAAGTGACGTGTTTCTCTCCCTGAGGAGCCGATGTTCTCTGATACATCTTCACAGCACACTCTGTCCCATTGATGGGCATTTGTTAGATCTTGAGTCCCTTACTGTTGCTGTGCAAACTCCTACAGCCTGTTTCTACCCCAAGCAGCATGTACTGTCAAAATCTTAGGCAGAGCCTGGGGAATTAGAGAAAGGAAGGGACTGCCCTGCTGATGTGAGAGGCAAGATGTTGATCACCCACTTTTCTCTAGCATCCTCCCCTTCCCATCTCCTCCAGTGTGAGTCCCTGCCTGCCTTGTTGCCACGGTGCCTTTCTCATCCCGACTGCCTTCTTCCAGGAGTCAAATTAGCTGGCTCTTTTCTTTCAGGAGTGCAGAGTGCCCTGTACGGTCTTGTCCTCTCGCTGGTTATTTGTGTGGCTGCCGTGGCAGTGTTTACCACTCACATCCTCCTCCTGCTGCCAGTGCTGCTCACCATTTTAGGTAAAAACGCCGATTCCAATGTGTCAAGCTCTCCCTTTGTCTGAAACTGGTGGGTTGTGGCACTGCTGAGTCTCTAGTGATTTGAACTGAATTACTCTTACTCTATGTAAACCCTTTGGGCTTTCCATGAGCCAGTCCTGATATACCTAGGTGAATGGGAGAAACTCTCAACAAATGCACAGGAACCTCATTGGGAAAGTAGATTTGTGTGTCTAATTCCCAGTGTGTTTTATCTACACAATCCCTTCTATTTGTTTAAATAAGGGTTTTAGCTACACAAATGCCATTCCTGCCTGTTATGTATAATAATGTGATTAAGTCCCACATGCTCTGAATAACAATCACACTACTTCCCAAGGATCTGCACAACGGCTGCTGTTTCCAAGCAGTGGGAGAGTTTAAAAGCTGAATATTTTTGTGGGTTTTTTAGTATTTGAAGCAAATTTGTAAATAGTTCCCTCTCCCAGGCTGGTGATTTGGTCTTAAGTGTGTTGCTAAACTTCTCAGTTTAAAAATCAAATCTATCATTTTAAAACCACTTAGTCGCCCACACATGACTCACAAACAAACATCACTCTTGCCTTTGAGAAGAACCTGTGCCTGCTCTCAGCCTGTGTGTAACTCCAGCAAGCAAACCACTGGGCCGGCTTTCCTGTAGTGCGTGTGTGCATACGAGCTTGGATTCATTTAGCAGGCATTAGGCTAGACTGGCTTCGGTCTGTCGGTTTGCCTAATATTTACCTAGGTGCCTCACTGTCCCCAGCAGCTCTGATTACCTGATGGAATGATCCCTGTGGCAAGGGAAGGTGAGGGAAATGTTTGCTTCTGTGGGCAGGAGAGGGAATGTGTACCGGACTCAGACTGGTTAACATGCAGACGTGCAGGCGTATGATCCCAAACTCCCCGGTGATTGACTTGTGCCAGTAGGCCTGGACGGCACTCCCAGAGTCCTTTAAATGTGCCTAACGTGACCTTCTTCACACAGGAGTGGTCTGCTTGGTGGTGACCATCATGTACTGGTCCGGCTGGGAGATGGGAGCTGTGGAAGCCATTTCCCTCTCCATCCTCGTTGGCTCCTCTGTCGATTACTGCGTGCACTTGGTGGAGGGCTACTTGCTGGCAGGGGAAAACCTACCGCTACACCAGGCAGAGGTGAGCTCTTCTCTTCCTGTAGCCTTGAATCCGTTCCCCTCATGCCCTCTGTGCGACTCGGCTGCAATGCAGGACCTAAGGCATGATGGGCGAGCAGGGATGTGTCTTCCCACCCCCACAGCACACCTCGGGTGCTTGCTGCTTGTCCAGCTGACTGGTCAGACTGGTATGAGCTTGTGTGCCTGAGTGTAGTACTGGCCACAGATATGTCCAAAGCAACCCATTTTGATGTCCCAGTGAAGACAGTCTTGTGCAGGAATATCCCTACACTCGTTCTGTAACCTCTCCAAATTGCTTGGTTGTGCTGTGCTGGACCTCCAGGTCTCTTCTGGCCTTGTTAACATTTTTTGCCTCTTTGGGGAGATGGAGACCATAAAAGCCTGAGGATCTCTGATCCCAGGTGTAGTGTCTGCATGCAGTGCCTCTGTTGCATAGCCCAGTAGTCACTGCTGTGGCTGAAAGGAGGCACAAAATCCAGCAGACTTTGCCTGTACTGGGTTTTAACCTCATGCCTGTTTGCCCAGCGTGCTCAGAAACTGCACGAACTGTCCGATCTGCACTCGTGCAGCACCTTTGTCCTGGATCAGGATCCTATGAGCTAAGCCACCCTCTCAAAGGCAAAAACATTATCGCAGCCCCGTGTGCTTGTCCACGCTCCCGGTAATTAACACTGCTGTCCCTTCTGCCAGGACCCCACAGCGTGCCGCCAGTGGAGGACGATTGAAGCAGTCCGTCACGTGGGTGTGGCAATTGTCTCCAGCGCCGTCACCACAGTGATTGCCACCGTCCCGCTATTCTTCTGCATCATTGCCCCTTTTGCCAAATTTGGGAAGATTGTGGCCCTCAACACGGGAGTCTCCATCCTGTACACGTTAACTGTGAGCACAGCCCTGCTGAGCATCATGGGGCCCAGCACCTTCATCCGCAGCAGGACTTCCTGCCTCAAGGCTGTGGTGGGGGTGCTTCTTGCTGGCCTGCTGGGTCTGTGCGTCTGCCTCGCCCTGCTGAAGAGCGGATTTAAAATCCCTCTGCCTAATGGGACAGCTCTGTAGACCCTATGCTATGCCAAGAGCCACATGCTCTGTCCTCTTGCTCCTTTTTTTCTTTTTTTTAAAGGATATTTTTTGTAAGAAAAAAAAAGAGGAAAAAAATCTCCTTTTTCCAGAAGTTTTTCAACTCCAGATGCACTTTATTTTGTAATGGGTTTTGCTCTAAACTTGTATTTATTTCGGTAGTGATGGATGGATGACGGACAGTGAGGGCTGCCCAGGGAATACCTCAGCCCTTGAGTAGGAGGGGAGGAGGTTTCCTTCTCTCAATTTTCTTTCTGCTTTTCTTTTTCTTCTTTTTTTTTTTTTTTTCTTTTAATGAACAGAGCTTTCCGGAACCACAAAGCTAAAAGGAGAGAAGTTGGGAAGGCCATCTGATTGCTTTCAAAACCCTTTCCTCCGTCAGGTCAGCACTGCAACAATGGCTCTTGAGGTGATGCCTTACTCCCATGCCAAGCCTGTGCCTCACTACTTGAGCCTTCGAAAACACCAGTGAGCTGTTGGGTGAGCTGGGGAATAGTGTGGTCTGGACCCCTTTGCCATGCCCTGTGCCCAAGCTAGACCAGCAGTGAGCCCGCTGCACAGGAGCTCTTACGGGTATCACTGGGGGATCCAAACTATGGATGTTGGGTGGCACCACTGGCAGTGACCTGCTTTCATGATTCATGGGGGGCGTCGGGACACATGGCTTTCCCCTTCTTTCTGAAGGGACAGCACACCTTTTGCTGGGATCTCTTGGGTCAGTGAATAGCCATCAGGAATGCAATTGGTGCCCTCAATGACCTGCCTTCCTCTCCCTCATTGCAGTAGTGAGGCCAAGGCAGTATTGATGCCCAGTCCCACTGCCAGCCCAGTATGTGGCCTCACCAGTCACTGCCTCCACTCTTCATGGACGAGAGAAAATAGACAGCCTCGAGGTCCCCGCAGAGCCTTTTGATCAGGGCAGTCAGCTCTTAGCCTGAGGACAAGCGAACTGCTGGGGCCAGGCAGAGCCCATGCCTGGTGGCATGCACAAATAACCAGTGGTGCATCCTCCGTGGCGGCTTAGAGACACTGTCCGTTGTGGAGACATGAGGGCAGCGGAGCTTCAGCCTGCGGCTCTGTCTGCTCAGAGCAGATGGTTTATATTAAAGTAAAATGAAATCGCAAACTGGTGCCATTAACAAGTACATTTTAAGCATCACTGATTCTATCATATTTTAAAAATTGAAATAGCTAAGCGTGCGCATTGATATGCAGCACATCTGGTCCTCAGCAGAAAGGGAGGGGCTGGGCCCACTGGGAGAGGCATTAAACGTTATTTACAGGGACGCCAATAGAGGAGGGTGGCCAGAAAGCAGCCCAACTCCATTTCTTTGCAGATACCACGTCCCTGGTGGCTTTGTGGTCTCTGTCTGGATTGACCTCCTTTTTAAGATGGGAATTCCAGGAAGCCCATCCCCACGGCCAGCCAAGTTCTGGGGACTGTGCTGCTGAGACAGACCAGCAGCTGCTTCTGCTTGGCGCAGTGTAACCCCGCTCTGATCCCTGCCAGTCTTACACCTTCACATCATGTCATCCCTGTGGAACTGGATCAAATGTTTGTTCCTAAAGTAGGTTCCTCAAGGTATCAGCTTGGAGAGAGGAGTGCCAGGACAAGACTCTGATGCCGGGAGAAATCTGGCGCAGTCTTGCTGTAGGCAGTGAGGGTGGTGGGAGCATGAGCAGAACAGACCTGGTTTCTTCCTCACCATCTTATGGTGCAACTGAGTTACCCCTTTCTGCAAAACATTAAATGTTCCTTGGTGCCTACCTCTGATCTACGCCAGCCCCTTCATAATTAACCCTGTGCCCATGAAAAAATGTGTCTGGAAATGATTTTTTTTACTATCCTAAGCTGTGCTGCTTTGACAGATGCCGTGCACAATACATTGATCTTTCAGCCATGCTTTTCCCCATCTCTGTTCACCAAAATTAATTAGTAGTGGTGCCCTGAGCACTCCTGAGTAGCAGCAAGCGTAGAGGGCAGTGTGCTGATGATATACAGCCCCATGAGACCCATGTGGCTGTGTGGGTGCTGCAGGGGAGAGCAAGGCAGCCCTGGTGCTGCTGCTAAGGATGCTTTGGCTGGTGGCTTAACTTGAATTTAGCTCATGCATCAAACTCCTTGGGGTTATGAAAGCTGATGGATATTTCCAAGTCACCAGACAGGAGAATAAGATGCCAAGTGCACCCTTAGAGGAAGTTCCTCCTTCTGTGAGCATGAGGAAACCTTGAAAGGCCTTTAAGACAAGGCATAGATGTGCTTTGAATCCTGCAAAGTTTAAAGCTTATTTAAGCCCGTGGTGTCCTGTCTTTGTGCTCACTTTAAAGAGGCTGTGTAAGCCCCCCACCTCCAGAGTGATTCTGGACACACCATGCTGGGACCATTCATTCAGCCACTCTTGGAAGGCAAAGATTAATTTCAAAGTAGTGGAAAACCTTTTATGTCTCTTGGGTCTGATCTGGCAGTGTCTGATCTGCAGACAAAAATAACAGAGTTCTTGGCACCTGACAGGATCTGTCCTGTTTTCTGGAGCAGGCAGGGGAAAGGACAAGCTATCGTTTTCCCTCCTCCTCTCTGGGGAGGCTCACTCAGTGCAGAAGGGCTGGCTGGCACTAGCAGGAGCAGAGCATCACCTTGCCCTTGTTGTACAAGGTGGTACTGGGAGAGCAATGGCTGGAGCGATTCAGAAAGGAAAATGGGAGACTGAGATAAATGCCGAGCTCTAGCAGATGATTCACAAAGGCATACTGAGGAGATTGTGCCCCTCCAGCAAGGCAACTGAGGCAAGGTGAGGAGGAGGAACTCGCTCCAGATTGTGGTAGGATGGCAGAAGAGCCAGGAGATGATCCTAGGTGATGCTTTTCACTGCAAGGACTCACTGGATCTTGGTAAGCTGGAAACTTGATTAAACTTAGTCATGATACTTGTCTCTGTGGTCAGGGTGGCCAGCGCTTTCTCCATGTGCTACAGAGTGGAAGAGGCTTAGAGGTGGGGCCCAGGTTTCCCCAAAATGCTCACGGCACTCTGATATCCCCAAGCATCTGTGAAGACAATAAATTAGTAGCAGATCTGTACATCCATCTTCATGTAGGAAACGTCCTTCTTGGGATCAGAAAATATTCATAAAATGTTAGAGGTAAGAAAACAGATGGGTTTATCTGAGCAAATGCAAAGGTGGGGCTGACAGCCCTGCTGGGAATCGGTGCTCAGAGGCAGATGCTCGTAGCAATAAAAAGCAAGGCCTCACCTGTTGGCGCTGTTCCGGGAGCAGATGCTTGCCCTAAATTAATTCCATCCATACCTCTGCCTGTCTTCTTTCTCTGATGACTCCTCTGTTTCCTAGACCAACTATTGGGTCCTGTCATCTTGCTGAGCAAAGTTCAGCCTTCTCCGTAGTAGCTGCTTGTGCCTATGGTGCTCACAGAGTCTGGACCAGAAGTGGCTGGAGGTTGTCTCAGGGAGAATTTCTCAAGCAGAGGAAGCCAGGGAGTTAAAACGCTTCATACGAAGCTGTCAGTTTTGATGGTTTTGAACAGTAGAACACAGCAGACCAGCCTTATTTGGAAGAGAATGCTCTGATTTTCCATTTCAAAACAACCTTGCTGCAATTAAAAAGAAATGTACACGAGTTATCAGTTACAGCACACCACAACGGAATGTCTGTTAACGACCCACTCCTTTCTTTCTAGTAAATCCTGGTCTGAGAGCTCCATTCTGAAAAGTTGATGTTAATGTTTCAGGATGGGGGGAATTCTGAAACTGTGCAGTCTCCTACAAAATGGAGTGGGTCCTGTCCTGACCAGAAGCTCTCGCCCTGCCAGCGCAGGGCAGTTGCATGAAGGGCACTGCTCTCCAGTGTGGAAGCACTGCGTATGCACAGAGCTGGTGAGGCTGCTCCTTGCCTTCAGTGGAGGCTCCCCACGGCTGTGGACACTTAGGGAGAGAGACTCTGCTCACAACAGCCCTGTCAAAATCATCTTTGGTGTGAAGAGGAACAGAGCTGACTTAATTTGCAAAGGTCCCTGTCAGAGGAAGGAACAGACCCAGGCCTCCTTGCTGTCTTTGTTTCCTTATGTTGTGGTGCCTCTTGAGGTGCTGGGTTCCTGTGGGATCTGTACAGGCAACGAGGACATCAGGTTTGGCCACCGACCATGGCAATTTCAAAGGCTGCAGATGCTGAAAGTGGCTGAGCTGGGCTCTGTTTCTTGATCCCTGCTGGATCTGAAACTATGCCAGAGCAAAGCCAGCCTGGGAAATAGGCTCAAGGAGAAGGATGTGTGGTGGGTGTGCTTACAGAGTTACTGGGACCACTGATATGGTGATCTGGATGCAATGGTCTTTTGAGACCCCTGGCTTTGGCTCTGAGGAGCAACTGGGATGTTGCTTTATGTCATGGCATCTAATTCTTTTAGCTTGTCCTGCACTGAATTTCCTTACCAGAGCAGCCTGCCCTCCTGGAAAGTCATGAAAGGCTTTTTATTTAACCTTGTGACATGTATAAATCCTCCCACGTGGTCCACCAAGGAAGCTGTGCTGATTGATTTCTAGCTGGGCAGGACAAACTCTCAGTCTCTTGGTTATTTATTCTGAAATCATTCCTCACCCCAGATAGCACCCGAGCCATAGTTCACAGGTTACGCTTTTTCAAAGGCTTCTGTTAACTGCTGTGCCCCGGCTTAGTACCCAGGGTCCCACAGCTAAAAGTCTTTCAAGGCCTGTCTCCATCCTGAGGACAGAGTTGTTTGGCTTTCTCCCCTCCGCTCCTCCTTTGGGCAGTTGCTGGAGTGGACCAGAGGGCAACGGCCAGGACCAGAGGCAGAGCAAGAGCAGATGAGTTTTGTTTGCAGGGGGAAGCAGAAGAGAACAAGTGGGAGGGAAGATTGTTCAAAAGCCAAGGGCAGAAGTGGTCTGAGCACCCCAAGGAGGGAGGGCACTGCCGTTTCACATCGTGTGCAGATCTTAGAGTGTCGGTTCTCAGAGTGATGTAGCACAATTCCTGATGTAACGTACGCGTGTTACTTTTGTAAGTCGTCTCCTACCCTCACTATTTTCAGTGTTCCTTGATTTTTGGAGACTGTTGTAAATAAAAAATTTTGACATTCGCACCTTTGGATCCTTCACTCATCACTGTGTCATTATTGCACGTAAGCATAGTGCTGGCTGAGTGGCACTGGCGTGTTATTTGTTGTGTGTCTAAATGAAATAGTGGGGATGAGGACATGGCACCGTTTCCACTGCGCAAGGATTGGTCCTGCTGCTGAAATCAGGCCCCTTGAAGCCAACATGCCACATCCAGAAAAGCTGACAGTCCAGAAAAGCCAGCTCAGGATCCCACACAGATCTGCAAGAAGGTTGGCTTGAGTTGGGAGCTTTATCCAAGTTTTGTGAAGGCCTTTTACTCCTCCGCTCCGTGCTGTGCTACTCGCAGTGCATGACGATTGCTGACCTCGCAAGAAGGAGATTCATCTGCCTGCTCCTGCGTTACCGCAGTTTCTCACAATGCACAATGTCTGGCATTGAACTTCTGCTCAAGGTTTTGTCTCTGTGCCCTGTGCTGCAGCAGCGAAGTGCTATTCTGCACCTCCCAGGACCACGCTGAACGAATGCATGCAGAGGCCAGCAGCAGGATAGGAGGAGAACCCAGACATTTACCTGCCTTTGCAGCCATGCCCAGTGCGGTTTGCTCCCCGCACCCTCTCATTTGGGTGTGCTCAGGCCGTGCCCAGCAAAGATGCTGCTGGAAAGGACAGCACTGACAGCACATAGCAGCAAAAACCTCCCATGGGACCTCCTGGCAGTGATGGGTGCCCAGGGGTACGGCAGCTGCAGACACAGGCAGAAATGGACAGGGTTTCCGTTTCTTCAGAAAATGTCTGCTGGGCTGGGGAAGGGTTTGGGATAGAGGAGAAGGCTCTGAGGATGGATTACAAGGTGCAACAGTTGCTCGCTATTCATTTCAAGCTGGCATTTCCGTCTGTGGGAGCCTGTCCGTGCCAGGCTGCTGGCTCAGCCCCTGTGCTAACGCCAACGGTCCACCCTCTGAAACGTGCTGCCTGCGATCCGGCGGAGCCCCATCTTCTTACAGGTGAGTGAGTCTGGCGTGAAGTCTTCGTTACACGCAGCAAATTTCCCCTGTTTTCTGTCAAGCTGTGGCACAGCGAGGTCTCCACTGCCTCCCTCGTTTCCATGCAGCATTTAGCGGCTCAGCCTGTGCAGGTGCATCTTGCCACCCCTTCTCCCACAGGCTCCTTCCCACCCCAAAACCAAACCCCGACCCCGATTCTGTGGCTTTTAAAGGGAAAAGCCCCCATCTCTCTGGGAAATCGCGTGTCATAGCCTGTCCTTCCCGCCCATACAGGATGCTGTTGCTGTGCCTTCATCCCAGGGTCACCCACCCCTCCCTGGGAGGCTTTTTGGGGAGCCGGAGAGGCGCGGCCGGGGTGATCAGCGCCCGTTATTTTGGGCGGGAAACCGCTAAAACGGCGGGCGGGGGTGCGAGCGCGGGGGGGGGGCGCGCGCCGTGAGCCTTCCCGCCTTCGCGCGAGGCCGCGGCACGAGCCGCCCACGCGCGCGGGCGGGCGGGCCCAGGTGCAGCCGTTACCTCAGCGAGCGCCGTTACAGCGCAGCTGCGGGAGGGCGCCGGGGGGGGGAGAGGTTCAGCCGGTTGCCTCCGCCGCGGCCGGACGGGACGGGACGGGACGGGACGGGACGCGACGCGACGCGGTGTCGCCCCGGGTGAGTGGTTCCTCCCGCGGAGGGGACGGCGGCCGCGCTGGGGGAGAGGCAGGCGGGGGTGGGGAGGGGTCTGTCCCCTCGGGACGAGTCCCGCCGTGACGAGCCGCAGCTGCGGCTCTCGGTGCGTTTAGGGGAGCGGTTCGGCCCCCGGTGCTGGGAGCGCGGCGGGGGCGGCTCTCACCGCCTCGGTCCCGCTTCATCATCAGCGCCATCCCCCGTCCCTCCTCCCCTCTGCTGCAGGTGACTTAGCAGCAGAAATAGGGAGCTTTTAAACCTTACAGGCGTCTGAGTCAGCCACGCTCTTCAAAACCAGGGTCTTCTGGGTTTGGTTTTTTAATTGTTTTTTACTCCTTGGTGTTTTTCTCCTCCGCGCTGTGCTCGCTGTCTCGCCCACCCTCGCTACTCCGTGCCTGTGGGGGCATTGCCCTGTTGCACGGGGCTGGGGCCTGGCCCGTGGCTGGTTTCTGCGCGCGGCTCGTTATCCATTTCCGAGCAGCTCAGGAACAGTCTTCTCCCTCTGATGATTGACACAAAGGTCAGTCAAAGAGGATGGCTCGCTCTTCTCCCTTCCCTGGCAATTTGTCACCCTGCAGATGACACATCTTGGTGGCTCCTCAAGCGGTGAGCACAGCTCTGGCAGACCCGTGGAGAGCTGTGCCTCTGGGATGCTCTTTTTTTTTTATCCTCCTGGCTGTTTACTCAGCTATTATGTGCTCCCAAGGCCTGACGATGGTGACGCGCAAAAGCCGGAGAGGCTGAGTGCCAGGCTTTCCTTCGCTGTAAGCCAGTGCAGGAGCTGAAGTGAGCCCAAAACAGTGGGAACTTGGAAGGTTTGTGGATCATGTTTCTCTGAGTGTTGGCCCACAATGCCTATTTCTTGTTGCTTTTTTTCTCCCCCTCTCAAGTTAGAGTAAGTTTATTGCCCCAGGAGCTCAGCATTAAAATGTGTTTCAAACTACTGCATGCAACAAGCAGTAGGGAGGGCCAGGGAGCTTGGTGGGTGTTTTGGCAGGGAAAAAAGCAGTGAAGAAGCACGGACAGGAATAAGGCCTGAAGTGCGTTGGGTTGGGGTGAGAATGGTTGCCAAAGATTTGGTTTCAAACCCAGATTTGAAGCAGAAAAGCTGTTTGGCTAGGTGGGGTTGCGCATGTGTCAGTCTGGGGGGATGGATTAATCTGCCAGTGATGGGCTGAAAGGCAGCAGCTGGTAGACAGCACTGTAAACAACCACTTGTGATGGGAAGTGGGGGAGGCTGGATTAAATTACAAATAGGTTGTGATTTAGGCAGACAGTAGAAATGTCCTTCATCTTAAACATGAAAGGTTCTGTTTCTGGAAAAGGAGGTTTTGAGGCAACAATAGGAGTTGCTAAGGGGTGAATAAGGGCAGGGAGGTGTGGGTGACTGCATATGGACTAACAAAGGCGGGATATGTCTGAGAGGAAGGGTTGTGCTGCTTTGGGTAGCTGGTCAGACAGCACATGGGCAGGGAGGCCGGGTCATGTCCTCTTTTGGTGGAAGATGTGGCAATTCCAGGGTCCCCAGAATGAGGGTATGAGGATATCCAGTTGCTGAAGGGGTGGGCTGAACTGTGGCCCTAAAAGTGTTGTGGTTTAGCTGGTTTTGGCAGGAAGGCAAGCAGCTCTTCCTCCCTTATGGCTGCTTTACTTTAATGTTTGTTAGCTTGTGGTCTGTGTTGGCTTACCTTAGCTACAGGTGTAGGTGCTGATGTCTCATTCCCTATCACCAGAGCTCTGCAGCCTTGTGGGAGCACTGCAGGTGATAGGTGTTGGGTGATTAAGAATCACCACGTGAAATAAGGTGGTCTGAGATTATTTCTCTAACCAGACTGAACCCAGAGAGTCCATACACAGAAGGGATGGGACCCTTTACAGCCTGGAGCAGGGAAAACTCAGGGTGAGCTTTTAAAACAGCTGTGCAGAGGTGGGTTTTTTTGTTTGTCGTTTTTTTTTCCTTTTCTTTAATGACCTTTTCAATTGAATCTGAAAATTTGAATCTGGTGCTGAGTGAGAAGTGCAAAGTGACTGCAAGGGAAGATTGTGTGTCTGCACTAGGACTTTTAATCCTTTCTAGCTGGTGGCCTCTGTCCTACTGAGCTTCCCGTGGCTGTGTTGTGTTGGACAGAGGCACACAAAGAGGCGATAGGGACTCGGTGTTCTCTCCTGAACCCAAACCCACCGGCTGGCTTGTGCAGGCTACTGGGAGCCTTTCCCAAGATGTAATGGCCTGGGCTTCCCTGAGCTTTTTTCAGACTAACAAAGGAGTTGGAAAAATGAGGAGATGAGCTGATCAAGCAGTCAGTGCATAAGCTAATTGCCCTCAAATGGCTGTCTGAGACCAATGTTTGTTTTCTCAGCACTGAGCACTGCCTGTCAGAACAGCTCCATGCTATAGGGAATGATGAGAGCTACGAGCTGTCTCCTGGTGGCATTCAAGGGCATGATGAGTTCGCTGCTGCCTGCCACAGCTACTCCGCTTTGCTTCAAGGAGTGTGTGTTTGATGGACAATATAGTTTTGTCACTAGAGGGTAAGCAGTGGCGGTTCATCTCCTTGAGTGTCACCTGGGCTTGTGGTCATTTTCTGAATGAGATGCAGCCCAAGAGCACTTAAGGGTCTGTTGTCTGTGGGATTTTCTTTCCAGCTTTTTGGAGAGGAGGATGTTTCTGGCAAGAGAAACTCCTTCTTAAGTTGCAAGGCTGCTCTAGGGCAGGTAGTGGTGAGGGGGTGCTTTACTCATGTTTGCTGACTTTACCTGTTCTGTCTTTAGACTCAGTCTGTGCCCTCTGGCATGGTGACGCAGCGCTGCCTGCAGCAGCTGACGCAGTTTAGAGATCTGACTGAATTCTGTGAAAACTAGACCAGGTTTTTATTTTTTCCAGCAAGTTCTATTGACTAGCTCTGGATGGCGCACAGTGCCGCAGCTGTATGCTATTTGGGGGCAAATTGCTGCTGGTGACAGTTTCTCAGGCTGGCTGCAGAGGGTGGTGGGCTCATTTTTAATCTTTTTTTAAACCCTTGCAGTCTTCCTGAGGATTCTAGTTTGTCAGAGACACGGGTGTGAATGAGCAGCAGAGCTGTCCCCTGCCCCTGGTATTCATGTGCCTCTCAAAGGAGCTGCTATAAAGGAGCCAAAGGGTAAACCCAGGCTGTTGTGAATGCCTGGAATGACAGTGATGATGGATCATGAAATCTTTCAAGTGCTTTGTCTGATGTCTTTCAGCTTTACTTTTCCTGATGTAAAAATGGAAGTGACATCTGTGTCTAATGTGTGAGGCTGTGACCTCAGTGAAATCCACTGGTGGATGCTGCCAGAAGGCCCTCACACATCATCTAAGGCTGCTCTGCAGAGGCTCTGCCCTTGCTGAGCCAGCTGGCACTCTGGCTGTGCTCTGGGGCTCTTGCCACTAGTGGGAACTACAGGAAGGCTGCTCTTACTTGAGGCCTGGCTTATGCTGGCCACAGTGGAGCTTATGTGGGGAGAGAAAGCATGCTTTGAACTGTCCCAGCATGTGTTCAGGCATCTGGTGTGGTGACAGATCAGCTCTGACTTGCTGGTACACAGTTATCATCTTCTAGCTGTTGCCAGAGGCTGAGTTTTGCTGGCCCTTCGCTGCTTTGGAGCTTTAGGGCTGAGCAGTCTGTGCAGCTGGCAATAAAGATAAGAGCATGCCTCTAACCCTGGAAAGCACGGAGAGCACCAGTTCAGAGACACCCAGCTAAGCATTAATTCTCTCCTCTGCAGGTTATCGTCGTGTGCTACTGGAGAAGTCCACCACTGCTCTCCAGGAAGCCTTTTGGAAGCAGTCTGATCCGCTGAGGCCATTTCTAACAAAGCTAACTACAGAAAAGCAGATTCAGCTCCTTCCTGATGCACGGAGACAAGTAAGTTCTTCCTGCAGCACTGCTGCCCTGACCCAGAGCTGAGAAAGCTGCCCTACCCCACTGTCTGATAACAAACCCTCCCTGCCCACCTCGCAGCTGATTTTTGGGTGGACTCTGTGATGGTAGCTGTGCTGTGGCAACTCCCAGCAGGGTTAACCGAGTGCCGGGGGGGATGTGTAGGACAGCTGGGACGGCTCGGCAGGCAGGACCACGCTCCCCAAGCTGTTTGAAGGGGGTCGGTGGTTGGGGTGGGCAGGCAGCGCTGGACCAGAGCTGCTCAAGGAGCCTGGCTGGAGAACACTGGTGGTGACCAGCTGCTAACCTTGTGTGTGCTCAGCAGCTTGCAATCTCATTTATTAGCACTTAAGATTTGCTGTCTCTGCTCCAAATGGAGTGTTTACAGCATTGACACAAACAGCTGTCCCAGTCAGCCAGATCATAACAAATGGGAGCTTTGGCTGGAGCGTTATTTTGCTGCAAGGGGGCAATACATCTTATTACTAAACAATGAAGCTTGTGATGGATGATGATGAGTCTCTTTGCTGTCTTGCTTGATGATCACACTGAAAAATAAACATAAAACCAAAACTGTTCCCAGGGAGCTAGGCAAGGCCTCACATTGTGCCTGGGAAGAGACAGCACTGAGGTTCTCTGGTGCCTTAACTGCAAGAGCCTTTGCATCAGGCTATTGATTGTGCTGCCTTCTCTCCAGGAGGGGTGAAGTGGGAGGGATGTGGGGAGAGAGAGAGGGGACATGCTAGCCAAAAGCATGGGTTGTGGCAAGAGCTGAAGACAACTGGTCTGTTCCCTGGGAACACTGCAGAGCTCTTGTCCTTGGTAATGTTACCTCTCATCTAATTATAAGGCAATATGGGTTGAACAGTGTCATTTTGATCCAGCCTGAAGCAGGGCTGTGTTATTGGGGGAGCTTGTGGCTTCAAGGGGGTGGGGAGTGGGGACAAGGTCCTCCAGAGGCCCATGGAGGAAAACGATGGTTACTGGGGGGACAAGGCCCTCCTGAGGGCCAGGCACGTCATCCTGCTGCTTCAAGTGACCGGTGTGGAGGACTGTAAGCCATAGCCTCTCTGAGCAGAGAGCTGGAACAAATGACATGCTCATTTAATGCCAGGACGAAATTGGAGGAATTGTGTTCAACGGAAAGGAGGTGAGTTAGCCTGATTAGCCACCTCTGCTTCTGAGCAACTGCAGCAGCAAAGCTCAGCCCCGTGCAGGTACGTTACGTGGTGCTGCAGAGGCATCGATGGACTCGAACCGAGCTCTGCGAGAGCTGCAGAGCAGTGCTACTTGGCTCAAGATGATGTGTGACTCACTGATCTGCACATACCCACTCACCCTTCTGCTCGTGCTGTTTCTAAGAGCAGCCAGCACAAGGACTGCTGGTTTTTCTTATCTGCTCTCCTCCACCCTAAGGGTATTTTCTTTTAAATGGGAGCTGTGGAATGATCAGAACAGGTGGTGCTGTGATTTCACACCGGAATAAATGTATTCAGAGCACAAGTGGGGCAAGCAGAACAGACGCATGGGAAGCAGCATCTCCTCTGTTTGGGCTGTATGGGTGGCGGTGCAGATGTACCACAACGAGCACTGGCATGGGTGTGCGAGTGACATGGGTAGTGTTGGGAAACCAATTAAAGCTCATTTAAAATATTAACGTATCAGCAGGCAGGAATTCTTCCGACTGGATTGGTTTCACTAGGGGATCAGGGAATAGGGCCAACATTCAGCTTGCAGTTTTTCTGTCGGCACGCTTGCATTCATCACCTGACCTGGCGCGGCACTGCTGGGATCTGCTAGAGGAGAGCAGCAGAGGGGCTTGGCGTACCGACGGGGAGGGGCACGCCCAGCGTTGCGCTCTTGCAGCAGGAGCGGTGGCAATGAATGGCAGCGGAGGGACGAGCTCTCGGTTGGGAGCCATGATAGCAAACAACAAAGCAGCTCTGTTTTGGTGTATGTGTTTGTGGAACAGATGAAGGAGGGGGAAGCTTTTAAAAATCCTAGTCCTCTTTTTCCCAAGAAGTTCTCCTCAGTTTATATCTATATTTAGTATCTATTTAGCAGAGAAGAGGGGGAGGGCTGTCTGGGAAGTGGGTTTGCTGAGAGGGGGTGGGTTTGTAATCCAGACAAATTCAAAGACAGATTTAAATAGAGCATTAATGGAAGAGGGAAGGTTTGAGATTGCAGCTTTCTATTTTGGCAAAAGCAGAGCTTTCTGTGCATGCTGGCTGCTGCTCGAGCGCAGGGGTGGTTGGTCTCTGCACAGAAGAGCTTTCATTTCTGTGCACACAAGCACTCCTGAGAGTCGTCTTGCTGTTCTGGGGATTTTTGGATCAGGTCCTAAAAACATCAGGAAGAGAAAAGAGGGAGTGCAGCTGACTGACTTCATGCTTTGTTTATGTGCCATGGTGGAACAAGCAGTATTGCTGTCAGCTTTGGGGTTCACTTACCTTTCTCCAGACGTAGCTGAAAGCAGCCTGGCCTGGTCATCTCCAAGCTGCTGCTGGACACTCGATCTGGGAAAGACCTTGTGGCTTTGCCTTTTTCCCCAGGTGGAAATTTGGGCTTTGAAGCAAAGCTCTGCTGAGCTCTCGTTACCTTGCTCCTGTGCTTTATTTTCCCTTAAAATTGTACTGAAATTGAAGAATCCAGTGCTGAAAGATTTGCTGGGCATCAGACTGCAGCCAAAGTCATTGTGCTCCCTTTTTTATTCCTGAAAAGGTCATGGTGCACTTGGAGATTTTATTTCTGACTGTTCAGTAAAGGTGAGTGCTGGGACCAAGAAACTCATCTGCAATAAATCTGTGCTCAGTGATGGTCTGGGAGCAGGCTGCAGTTTCCTCAGGTGCATTTGCTCTCTGGGTCAATCAAGCCTTGATTTCCTCACACTAGTAATATTTTTGTAGATATCAATATTTGAAAATTATGGTCGTGTTGCCTTGTTACCATGGGGTAGGGAAATTGCATGGACTTGATTTCTGTGGGTGGCTGTGGATGGGTGTGCAAGCAATTCCCAAGATGCTGGATGGGATAGGAGGGAAATTGAGGACCTGGAGTGTTGCATGAGAGATCAAGGATACAGATCCAGCTGCAGTGAGAGACTGAAACTGGAGTTAGTTGATCAGATATTTAACTTTTGTCAACCTGGGTACATGATGTTACGAGAAAATAGTCTGAAGAAGGTTTCTGCACTCCTGCACTAGAAGTAGATGTACTGAAGTTGTTAGGAAAAGTTAGTCTCTAGTACCTTCATATCAGCAAAGAAATCACAACCGCGTCCCTGGACGCACTTTGACA
Organism: Tetrax tetrax; assembly: GCA_009806455.1. Taxonomy (NCBI): domain Eukaryota; kingdom Metazoa; phylum Chordata; class Aves; order Otidiformes; family Otididae; genus Tetrax; species Tetrax tetrax. The sequence continues at coordinate 45,733 of WHYT01013045.1, forward strand.
ATCATTTCCTGCTAATGCTTTGACCAGCAAGTCTGTCGCTCAAATATTTGCTGAGAAGTGAGGTTCTTAGCTCAGTCTGTGCCTAGCTCAGTCCTTGCCAAGGAGGCACAAGGATGATGGGAGAGGTGACCTGGGCTGGTGTTGGTTTCTGCACTCAGAGGAATTTTGCCTCTGAAAAATGCAAATGTGGTTGGAACCAATTTTGTTCAAGAACGTGAACAGACACTCGAAGGACCTTTCTTCACTCTCCCCAAGACTAGTCCTTCTCTAATTGCTAGGATAAATGCATAAACCCTTATACTGAAGTGTTCATAAGAGCAGGTTTACTCATTTTACTCTTTTTCTTGGCAAAAAAGGCATCTTATTAAGCAGGTTTTAATGTTTGCTCACCAAGAGACATGGATTATAAAGCTTTAGAAATAACTTGCATCTGGAAAAGCCAATTAATACAACAAAAATTCTGATGTCATTTTCTCATAAATTAGCAATTTATAGATAATTTACAGTGCTCATGTCATTAGGCAAATGGACTTTAAATTGATTTTGAATTAGTGGGTTAATGATTTCCCACAGGTACCATTTCAGTGGGCGGCATATGCATGCTGCTCTTTCAATAAAGGGGTAGGTGTGCAGGAGCAAACTCCTGCCTCTGCAATTGAGGCAATAATTGTAGTGGTGGTCACATTCAAGTGCAGAATCGATCTGCAAAAAAAGTGCTGACTGTCTCCATCACTGTGGCAAAGAGGGGGTAGGAAAGGACTCTGGGAAAGACTGCAGTCTTTGCATATTTTTTTTATAATAACTTTCTTTTGGTACATATTAATTCCAGCTGATGCATTAAGGTAGCAGATTGATTTGGTATTGTTAAATAACCTTGCAGTTCATAGCACTGGAAAAAATATTCATCTGAGTTCTAATTATAGTTATAAGGGAATAATATGTCCCCAAATTGATTAAAAGTGGGGTGATGATTGCCTGGAGTCTGAGACCGGCCCGAGGGAGGGCGTGAAGTGCACTCTTATTGCTGCTGCGATGGCCAGGCTGCATGCCACAAGTGTGGCCGGGGAGCCAGTCTCCAGTCTTGTCACCGCTCTGGTGTCAGCTTCCACCTTTGTGTGACTTTCTTTCCCCTCGTTTTTCTTTCTGCCATTTCATCCCGCCTGCAAAGGTTGTGAGTGCTTTAGGGGACAGCCTGACTGGCTCGTGCATATTAGCACAGGGAGCTAAGATTGGAGTCCTGAGGTGCTAACAGAAGGTCAGCAATTGATATCTCGGCTTGGTCAACGGTTATTTGCCAGGAGATCCAGACTAGCGTCATGTTGGAGCAAATCTGAGTGATTCCACTGGCTCGGTTAGCATTTCTGTAGGCTTACGCTGGCATTAATAAATTGATGGTCTGGGCTTTTTGTGTCTCATCACCCTAATACAAGAGGCGTAAGACGTGCTAATGAATTCCTCCTCTGGGAGATGAGGAGTTATTGTCCCTCACCTGCCGCAGAGTAACTGGGGCGAGGAGAGATGCCTGCGCGAGGTCGGGAGGGGGAAGGGGCTTCCCTCCTGTGGATGTCACGCTGCTTTCCGTAAGCCCTGCTTTACACGGGTGTTTTTGGCAGCGTGAGGCTGAGGAAGGACAGCACCGTACAGAGGTTACAGTCTAAATTGGCAACACCCTGAGCAGTGCCCTGGGTGTTGTAATTCGGTGCCACGGATGGGGAGGCTGAGTGCCACGGTGAATTATGTTTTGAGCACGATGGACAGAAACTCATGAATTAAATGGCTGTGGAAATGGATTTTGTTGGCCGTACGTATTTGTGGAGTGCAGTCTCCCTGTGGCTGGCTGTTTACACAAACTCTATTGCTTCCAAGCTTTGTATTGCAAAATTAAATTCCTTCTGCATTAAAAATTTATGTTGGATGAAAAGATCAGTATATTGAAGCTTGGTGAGAATATCCCCCACCCTGCACATACGCGCCTCATTTGGATGTACCTTTCCCATGAATGTCAGCTGATGATCCAAATCGTGTGAGATAAGGTTTATAATTACCTTCTATCAGTGCTCTTTAGGAAGTGGAAAGGTGCCCTTAAATAGGGGATGATCCCTATAAAGATGAAATTTATACCAACTGAGAAGTTGTTATTGCATCTCTTAACTTTGCTTGTGCTCCAGAGGTGTTGAAAAGAACTCACAGAGATAGATTTATGGAAAAGCATCTTCTCACAATGTGCTATTTTGGATTCAAAGACACGGAAATTCTGTCATTTATTGCACAGAGCTGCTTGTGTCAGTACACAATTCAGCTTGTAATTATAGCCTTTCATCTTATTAGCATATGTAAGAGTTTATATAAGTTTTATCCAAACATTTTTTAATTCATTAGGTGTTCTCCTTGTATCTGCTGTGCCCTGGGGCTAAGAAACATTCTACATTTGATTTTTTTATGTAAATTAGGCCTTAAAGACACACATAAATCTGTAGACGTGCTTCTACATTTAAAAATGATGTCTTAAGACGCCTACAATGAAGGGAATAAGGATTAAAAGCCCCATTCCAGTAGAATACGGTTTATTTTTTACATATTTTGCAGGAACGCAGATACAGCAGCACATCTTGAGAGGTGTTTGGGGAGAGAAGGAGGGATGGGAAATGAAAGGGGAAGCGGGCTGATGGTGATAGTGGAGGCAAGCAGCAGCTTGAGGTAGAGACCCAAAACAGGGGAGGGATGGGAGAGTGGCAAGACAGGAGAAGGTTGGAAAGACCTCAGAGTGAGGTTTTTGGCATCGCAGCGGACATGGTCTTCCTGATGTAGCCATCACGAGTCCTTTGTGTCTTGCATGGGGCAGGAGGGATACAGGATGCTAAGTGCAGGCCTAGTGCTGCTGCTGGAGAAGTCTGTTATAAGCAAGGAGCAATGATGCTGCCCTTGTGGCACAGAGGGAGCCCCAGCCCTCCTTGCAGAGAGGCACGTTGGTGCTGGCTGGCTGTAGAAATGCTCCATGACTCACTGGTTTCCTCTGTCCAAACGGGGCTTGGCATCTGCTGTATGAAATTCTTTTTTCCTATTAAATCACATGCTATTTATTTCTGCCTTCTTGGCTTGGGCTGCATACTGGAGGAGCTGTGACCTGAAGGGACCATCTGTTTCTGTGGGTGCAGCCTTCTGGCAGGCGGGAGGGGTGGCAGGGGCTGGGGAGGAGGGATTCAGCTCCCATATGCTGCTGTTCCATGGCTCCTTGCTGTCTTGGTACTTTGAAGGGAAGAAAAAAAAAGAAAGCAATCAAAAAACCAGCCAAACAAAAAAATCCCCCCTTTACCATGGGAAGCTGTAGTGGAGTCAGTCTGATTGTTTCTCCCCACAGATGGAGAGGCTGGGAAGAGCAGCTTGTTTCCTCTCTGCATCAGAAACCCTCCCCTGGTCAAGGGAGTGATCTGGCAGGCGATGCTGCTTTCTTCCAGCAGCTGCAGGGCCTTTTACTGGCACAGCAGACCACATTTGCAGGGACCTGGGGGGTGTATCTGATTTCCTTGGTCATCATCTTCAGAAACCCACAGAAAGGCTCTGGGTCCAGACCCACAAAGGCGCTGAGGCTCCAAATTTAGGCACTCAAATGGGAGTTAGATGCTTTTGCTGCTGGCAGCCTGTGAATGAAAGCCCCTGCCCCGTGCTGCTCTCTTTAAGTATCTGTCACTCTTCACGCTTAGTGAGAGTGGGAGATACAACCTCTGATTAATGCCTCCAGAGAGTTTCTGCAATACTGTTTTGCAAGCAATTGTCGTTTAACATTAAGGTAAATACCTTGCAGCTATGAATTAGAAAGCCTTTTTTCCCCTTCCTTTTGAAAACAGCCTCTTGGCTTCACAAGCTCTCTGGCTAAACTGCCTCTTTCTTCTTCCAGTGCTCCAGCCAACCGGGGGTACCCTGGAGCCGGCCCTGAGCAGCGTGTGGTCGCGTGTACTGGGTCTGGTCACTGCTGCGATGACTGGGAGACCTGGGAGGGAAGAGGAAAAAATGGAAAGGAAGCTTGGTGCTTCTGCCCTTTTTACCTCGTGTAGGAGATTGCTGGTTAGTTGGCACAGGCTAGTGCTGAGTCGTTGGATATGTAAATGGGTTCACTTTCATTAGGGATGTGGCTATGTGAAACTGCCATTAACTCCATCAAGGCTCATCTCTTTTAAGACCTGTGTTTCCCCTGGAGACATCTGCGTTTCCAAGGGAGTAATTTCTTATCAGACTCCAGTGACTTTTATTTAAGAAAGTACCTTGATGGGGGAGACACCATTTCTAATGGTTTTCCTTCATTTCTAAATGATGTCAAGTCTTTTAATTATCGCTTCTCTGAAATATTTAGCTTCCACCTTTGCTTGGTCCTTGTTGCCTCATCTGGTTCTTGCTGATGTAACCCAGGCTGACTAATGTGGTAGACAAAACCCACACCAGAATCCTCCCCACCTCTCACTGTGTTGGAAATAAAATCAAATGGTTTTGGGGTAGTCACTACATCATTACAGATGATAACAGTACCAGTGCGTGCCCTGTGCTCTGGTGAAGGCAGTGGAAGTTTTCTCCTATGAAGGACAACGGTCTCTCCTTTTTTTTCCGGCAACTCCCCAAATAGCCAGCAGTGTGCCTTGTTCTGGCTCCTTCACAGCAATGCAAACAATTACTGTTGCATGAAAGCCATGGCTGCCCATGCTTTAACAGCATTGCAAATTACACTCATAAATTCAGAGCGGAGCTAATTGTTGTTTTATGGACTAGATGTTCTTTAGGAAAAAAATTAATCTGTAAACACTCTGACGCCCTGCTGAGCAGAGGGCTGTTTATCTTGGGTGAGGAATAGCCTTCCAGAGTGATGTAGGTGCAAGGTGGATGACACGCTTTTCAAGGGCACTCGCGTTCCCCTGGTGTGATTCTTGGCAAGTGGGATACACAAGAGGTGTTTACTGTGGGGTTTCACCTGCTGCTAGAGCCAATATGCTTTGTGATGATGGTGTTATCACTTGTTCTGGAAACCCCTCTGGCCTGTCTGAGACCAGGGCTCCCCTGTGCCACCCATTGCCCTTGTTTAGGGGAAGGATGCAGCTGGTTTGAAGGATTACCCTCAAAGTGGATGTGACTGGTCGGAGACAGAGACAGAGGTATAAACCTCATTGCGCAGGGGAAGTGAGATGCTGGGCCAAGATACTGTTGTGTGGTATTTGTCACCGTAAGGAGGTGCCATGAGAAGGTTTCTGCCCTTCGTCTATCTAGAGCCTGTCCTGAGGAAGGATGGGAGAGCCAGGCATGAGCTTCTCTGGAGTCTTGGCCCAGAGCCCTGACCTGGAGTGGCCTCATCCTGCACCCAGGGCAGTCAATGGTGAAGTAACTCCCCCGTTTGCTTAGGGGGTGTCCAGGCTTCCACTGCTGGAATGACCCTAGCTAGGCTTAAGCTCCTCTCCCTTAGCGCCCTGGCACTTGTGGGTCAGCCAAAACCTGCTGCTTCTCATGGTGACAGTCCCACTTTCAGAGGTACCATGCTCTGTGTGCAAATAAGGCATTTGAAAGGCCACTTTGCTTCCCCAAGTGCCATCATTCTTCCCAGCCTTTCTCTCTTTATTGCTAATTGGATCTTCTGTACTCAACTGTCTTCATCCGTGGAAATGTTATGAGGGTGAGGTTTCAGCACTTTTTTCTTATGATAATTTATTGTATTTTAATTCTGGTTTCAGTGTGCAGTGATTTGGCAGGAGATGTGATTTGCAGCGAGGCAGAGAGTGGGAGGCTTTATAAATAAAATACCTGTGTCTGTTCCATCTCCCTTTATGACCAGGCGCTGATCTTTGTGTGACCAGGGCAAACCTGGGAAGCTTTCCACTAAAATGTAGGTGTAGCAGAGATGAGAATCTGACTGTGTGCAAATTGTCAGGGCTGTATCTTTCAGGGCTCTAAATAGACAATGTAGGTGTACTTTAATAACTGCAACCTTCACAGCGAGCACAGCTTCTGCTGAATGTGCAGAATGTAAACCTGCTGTAATAGCTGGAAAGGTTGTTTGCCGTAGATCTCGATATACTGTTTGGACTGGGCTTTGCTTTGCTCCAGGAGGCTCCAGTGAGGCTTTGGAAAAGGGAATGATGTGTTAATTGAGAATTCAGCAAATGGCAGTTTTTAAAAGCTCCTTGCCTAGTAAGGCAAGAGACACCTCTAAAAACACACATTCACTAGTTAGAAGCATGTAAGAGAATGTCCTTGCGGGCTGAACGGGACACGTTAATTATAGGTAATAACCATGCTTGGAGCTTTGCAAATGCTGTGTCTAATGAAAATGCTTTTGGCCCTTCCTTGTGCTGAGCTGAAGCAGGCAAGGACAGGGAAGTTGTCCCTTCGTGGAGAGGGCTGGTGGGAGCTGTACTGAAAGCACTGTCCCTTGCCCAAATCCAGCTTCTGAAAAGGACTCGGACGCTGCAGGGAGCTCTGGTGTAAATGCCGAGGTTGGCACATGCCTAGTGCTACAGTGAGCGTTGCTGGAGAGTCCGTCTGAGATCTGACTCCGTGCGAAGTGTGACCTGGTGGGAACTGGACCTTTAAGCACCAGCTTCATTTGGCTGGGAGTCAGCTGGGGTGACTCCTATTGTAACAGCCACTCTTTTAAAGGGGAAAAACTTTGTAGCCTGTTGAAAGTAAGCAGAAGCATTTGAAATGTAACATTGAGCCAGGCTTTTGTGTAAATATTGTGTCCTTTCCCTTAGCGGTGTGGAGCCTCGGCTGGCAGTCCTGGGACAGCTAATGGTGACCACTTCTAGGAGGGGGAGAGGAAAGGTCTCCCTGGGCTGCTGCGGGAGTCTGATCCTGCTTCAAGAGGAACCAATGCAAAAAGCGGCAAGAACAATAGCAGAGCACAGGAGTGGCTCTTTCTGATGGAGACTTGGCTGGCAGCTCTGCTGCTGGAGGAGCTGGGGCCTGACCTCCTGTCTGATGAGCTGAGCTGGAGCACCTCATCTCTGCTGCTGAATTAACGGCGTGAAGTAGGCAAAGGCTTCAGTCAGTGCTCTGCTGTAGTTGCCAGGCTAGAGCATGCGTGTGTGTTATTGTGAAAATTCAATGTATGGAGAGGCCAGGTTCCCCCAGTAGTGCTGGCTCTTAGCAATCGGTCAGAGTGACTTACAGAGGAGAAGAATCTTCATCTCCTCCAACCCCAGGTGTGATTTAAAGGAGTCTGGTTTTATTCTTGATCTGAATGTGAGCTTACTTTAAATGTTGAGTGTTACTGTGAGTAGGCTCAGCTATATCTGTGTGCAGTTCCTCTTGCTGCTGTACTGGGGCCCCTCGGACTTCCATTGCTGTACCTCTGCAGCTAAAATATCTCGGCTGTAACCTATTTAGCTTTCTAGGCAAAAGTTTTCAAGTAGAGCACAAGGCTTTGTAGGCAGCGCGTGGGTGCATGTGAGCAAAGCCAGCAAGGTGTTCAAATTCAAGTAGGTCGAAAGTGGGAAAGAGAATTTCACAGGAAACAGAGACGTGTATTTTAAGTGATTTTGTTCCAAGTGGAAGTCAAATAATCTTTTTTTTTTTTTTTTTTTTTTTTGAAACTTAGGTATTCTAGAACTGAATCTAAAAAAGAAATCCCTTCCACCCTGAAAATAATCACCCCAAACCTTCAGTTTAATCAAACACAGTGGATTGGGTGGGAGCCATTCCAAAATGGTGCAATTTAAGTTGAAATTTCAAAGTTGAAATCCGTGTGGTCATTCAGCAGGGCGTTTAAAAAGTTACTGACTTTTGACACGCAGTGGAGTCCTGTTGCCCTCAACAACTAGCATGACTGCAAGTCAATTATTTTAAAAACAAATGTGGTGCTGTGACCTTGGTACTCGTGCAGCCAGCCTTTCCATTGGCATTCATCTCCATGCCACATTGCTTTCAAATACATGCCCTTGGGCACATGGTTCGGGTGCTTTCTGAGTTGGAGCCCAATGTATAAACCCAGTTTGTCAGTGGGAACAAAAGACCCCTGGTCCACTGTGCTGTGGTTGCTGTGTGGGAGTGTTACAGTCGTGCGGGGGGAGGAAGGGGGAACGTGCTTCTGTGTGATCACAAAATTGAATTCAGGCTGTGTATTCATGTAGCAAGTGTCATTTTCTTTACACACAAAAAAAGAAAGTTCAAGAAATAAGAGGTTTAATTTAAGTCATCAATACAAAAGAAATATGCCTCCAGTTGTACCACTGTGAATGGATGAAGCTGGATGTCTGTCTAAACAACTGATAGCTCGCAGGCAAGTAAATAAAAACCACTCAGGATGTGACATTTCTTCAAGGGGACGTTAATGTTTTGATTTACCTTTGCTAAGGAGCAGAATGTGCTCGTGTTAGTGGAGCTGCCCCGGCTCTGAACTTTGCTGGCTCCAGTGTGTTTGTGAGAGTACAGAACACCAGTCCCTGGGGATGGGGACTTGGCTGGAGCTGCTGGCAAGGTGACTGCTGTGCAAGTCGCTGCAGAACTAGCTCTGCTTCTGCCTGGCTCCCTCCGTGTGAGTGCATCTTCCTGGGGTGTCTCACGCCTTTGGTTTTTGCAGATTTTGGAAAGTGGATGTTGTGGTGCTGCACGCAATTTGAAATGCGTGCCTGTCTTGCCTGTATCGAGGGTCCGTCTGCAGGGAAGAGCAGCCGGGGGTGAAGCTGTACATTTAGAGCAAAGGTGTGATGTGCCCTGTGGCATGGTGGGCGTGAGGCACGGATCGGCATAGGAACTGGAGCGCTGCAAACCGTCTGCTGGGAGCCCCCAGCCTGGTTTCTTTTTTGGCAGCACTCTGGTCACCTTCTGGAAACAGCTTTTGGCTGAGTATCTGGGAATGCAGACTTGAACAGGATTGTTGGGGCAGTGTATGTCTGCTCCATGGAGCAGGGATCAGCAAGTGCAGGGAGCTAAAACGTCAAGTGCCTCCTTGACATTTCCTTATCACCCCTCCTCAGCCACCAAAACTGCTGGTTTATGGCTGTGAACAGCAGGAAGCACAGGAACGATTTCTCCTTTGACATTTAAATTGCAGACAACATTTCCAATTAGATTTCCCTTTTTTTACTAGATGTTGGTTCAGTTGTATTGGCCTCTTTATTTTATTAGGGTTATTATCTGTTGTTGAGGTTGCTAGCGATGCAGAATTTGCTGACATTTTGTCAGAAAGGCTTCTGAAAGCATTGCCTGCTCTTAACCTTTCGGACTGCGTGGGGCTCTGCTGTTGGGCATTTGCCAAGGCTATGGCAGTCTTAAAAGCTCTGCCTCTCTGCTGGGATCTGCAACCCCAGCAATTCCAGCACATGCTGGAAATCCCAGGGCACCTTTAACTACCTACCCCTTGGCCATGGCTTGTAGACTCTCTACTGGGGTAGAAGATGCTGGGGCCACTGGGGAGGATACACAGGGAGACCCCAGACTTGCCTCTGGAATTGCCTTCAAGAAAGGTATAGAGCTGAGCCCAGATATTTCCTAATGGCTTTGCTTTTCATCTGTTTCATTCTGCTGGCTGGATAAAGGTTTTCTTTTTTTCTCATTGTGATGAGATGTTCTTTGTCAGGGCTCTTAATCTGAGGGCTGTGCAGATAAACCTAGAGAGCTGGGAAGACAGGAGAGGAGGAGGATGTGGCTAGTTGGGCAGAGAGAAGGAGGCTGAAAGAGCAGTGAGAGGAAAGTGGAACAGGAGAAAGGTTAGCAGAGGGTGAGTTATGCCACACTGTTCATCTGTGTTACTTGTCCTGTTCTCCTAAGCTGTTGGGAATTAGAACAAACTGGGTCAGCAGAAACTGGCTGGTCTCCCTGCAGAATCATCAGGAGATAATGTACAGGGATTTAGCCATATGATTTTTTTTTTTTTTTATTTATTTTACTTTCCAGAGCACTGCGGCTGGGGTTGAGTTTGGAATAGCTTTCCTGAGAGACCTGCAAGGCAACTGTTGTAGCATTACCCAGAGCGAGCAGGGGATGTATGGGGATCAGCTGTGTAGCTGTTTCAGGCTTTACCACAAGTGTGTTGCAGGGATTTTGCTTTGTACAGAGCTGTGTAGTTAAATCCTCTTCAGCTTCTTTATGACTGGTGCTGCTCATGTAAGTTACTTTCTCTTCTGCTAGAGATAGCTCTGGTCCTAGTGTGACAGGGGAGAGGAATGCCCTTTGCTTTGCAAGGTGCTGAGGGCTAATGCAGCTGCAAATTTGCTAGTTATTCTGAAGGTTGCAGGAGGAAGAGGACTTGCAGTTGCTTACCCTACACCAGTGGTGTGGTCTGGATCTGAACTGGAAGAACTGATCTCCAGTTCCTGGCAGATCCAGAGGCTGTGGGCTAGGTGGGTACGTGGCACGGATACTTTTTGAGGCTCTTCAGCCACACACCCTGAGTGCGTGGCTGCAACAGAGCTGTGCTTGTGGCCCTGTGGGACAAGATGGATTGCCTGGAAACATTCTGGGCTCAGTCAGCCCCACAAGTGCTTCCTGCCTGGTGTGCCTCTGGAGGAATGTTGCTGAGCGTTGTTAAATGCACCAGTTGTGCACCGCAAGGCCCAGTTTCCTCTTCTACGCGTGTGTAAACTCCATCTAAATGATTGTTATCCAGGGCTGCATCAGACCCCTGCTGCTATTTAGGGCAAATGGAGCATCCGAGCCCCCAGGACTGATGCTTGCTCTAATCAAACTCAGTGTTTCTTCTGACAGTCCTTTGCCTCTGCATAGCATCTTCCACGTCAAAGTCCCAGAGCCTTTCCAAGCCTTAATTGCCTGCCTTTTTCATTTCATCCTGTGGAGTGATATAATTCCCCAGTTCATAGATAGGAGCTTTGAGATGCAGAGAGGCTAAGGTCAAGAGGAGGGATGCATGGAGAATGGTAATACAGGCCAGGAAAGTATTTTGACACTTAAATTCATTCTGATTCCGAAGAAGAATCAGAAGTGCAGAATTATCTGTGCCTTTACAAACTTCCCTAGCCACATATGTGCAGCTCACTGCTTACTGACACGAGGGGAAGAGTAATTGAAAGGAGCACTGCTCCCAGATGGCCCTTTAGCAGGGCATGGGACTGTATGACTCTCAGCCAGAGAGGTTTGGGGCTTGAGATGTGTAGCGGGAATGAAGTGCGATTTATGAGGGCATAGATTTAAATGAATCAGTTCATTTATAAAATCAACTTCTCCAGGCTACTTAGCTTTTTGATGTCTCACCAGTATTTAATTGTCCTAACTTGGCCTTAATAGAATTATTAAGTTTTATATCTCTGTAGATCTTGATTTATTTCCCAGCTCTTAATCTATTGGCCTGTGGCAACACTTTTCCTTAGCTTTGATTTGCAGGGGGGGAAAACATTTAGACCAGCAAGTTTGTTCTGCATTAGCAAAGAGAACAGTTCTTAACCAAATCATCTATGTTTCTGCTGCAGATTAAGTGAAACATTGCTATGGCAATACTTACCATACTGGATGCACTGGATGTTCTCTTGATGAGTTAATTATTCTCCTGCACACCCTGCAGCCCAGCAGCAGCTGCCACAACAAAAATGGCACGGAGTTTGGGGTTCCGTGCTGCCTTTGGTGTGAACAGTGAGGGGCTGTATGCAGGAAGGGGATGGTGGCCTTGCTGTGGCTTAGTGCTGCTCACTGTCCTGCATAGTGTGAGGGGTTGCTGCTACTGAGTCTGAGGAGGTAGGAGAGAACCTCTTCCAAGCAGAGCTGCAAAATGAACTTTTGAGTCAAAATTGATAACTGGAGGGTGAAGCAAGGCAGGAAGAGAAATGTTTTCAGTTTCAGTATTTATGTTTTTTAAATGCTTAAGGATGTTTTGAAACAGTCTTTGTTTTTGTTCTGTTTGATACAAAACAGGATTTTCTGGACTTCAGCCAACATGAAGTTTCACTTTTCACATCTGCCTTGGTCAATGACTCAGTTAAAGCAAACAAAGAAACGAGCTTCCTGAACAAACTGCTTCCAAGGCTTCCAAGATCTTGTCGGGAAAGGAGAGATTGGCCCCATATCCTCAGAGATCCTGCTTTTTAGAGAAGAGGCTGGCCAGCTGCAGATTGGGGAAGGCACTGTGGGGCACCAGTGGATTTAGCTCGTAATAACAGCAGGAGTCAGTGACGGCTCTATCTGTGGCTGATAAGTAGAAGAACAAGCTCAGAACTGCAGGTCAAGAAACAGCAGCTGTCATTACCCTAGAAGCCTTGATAACATAATCCTTTAATAATACCAACGTAATACCAGCAGCTGAGAGCAGGGGAGGGAAGGGAAAAGTAGAAAACCTGGCCCTGCATTTGGTGTGGGGTGACATGAGAGAGCAGGATGTGTGCCCAGGTGGCTGGGGCACAATACAGGTGAAGGTGGGAGTCTCCAAGCACAGGAGGTAGCTTTGCTTGGGAGGGTGCTCTGCTCCATGCCTCAGTGATCATTTTATTGTTGTTTTTAATTTCTTTTTCCCCACCCCAAAGGGCGCAGTAGGACTTGTGCTCCTGCTCATGCCCTGAACTGATGCTGCAGCTGACTGCTAGGAGAAGGAATCCCCTTTGGTCGCCCCTTGGCCACCCTGTGCCTGGGCCAGAAGTACCAGCTGTTCGGGGCTGGGAATCCTCTTGCTTCTGAAGACCTGGTCTGAGGCTCTTGGAGGCAGCAGGGCTTTGGTTAGCCTCTGCAGAGCAAGTCCGTGTCTTCAGGACTGTGCAGCTGTTCAGAAGTGGGGAGTTTGTGCAGAGTGTTGGAAAAAAAAATGCAAAAAGTGAGGCTTGCCTCTTACTGGATACGTTGTCCCTCTGCCCCCACTTAAGAAAATGTTGCCCTCCAAATTCAATCCTGTAGCCCATTATTCATGAGGTCATTACTGTTTAATTTAATCACCAAATGTCAGCTGAATCCCATTTATTCTGCCAGCTCACTAGAGATTTACCTATTTATTTTACATTTCAAATGAATTGCTCATTATTCTGTCATTCTGGGATTTTATTCTGTAATTTATTTTGTGGGCCCTGACAAGTTGAAAATGAGCCCTGGTTCTCTCCTCTGTCTTGCATGTTAATAGTCAGGCCCACAGTTGAATTGTCTGCTTGCAGGACCGAGGGACCTGACCCAGTATTTGGGGAGAGAAGGGAACCAGGCTCTGCGAATCCCACAGCTGCTGGTGGTGATTCAGCTGTCACAAGAAGGAAGTACTTTGTTTCTTCTCTCACTCCCCAACATCTTGGGTCAATGTCAAAGGACAAATTACCCTGTGCATCTTGCTACTGAAATACATCACGGCAGTCCGGAGGTGCGTAGTGTCCCTTATGGTGCGTGGGTGTGGATGTGCGGTTGGAGTCCTGAGAGCAAAGGCTGTAAAATAAAAATGTGGGAAGGAATACACTGTTTGGGGTATAAATCAGCCTTCTGTTCTAACGAGGTTAGGATGAAATGGTCCTCAGTGAGGGACTGTCCTTAGGTCACCTATTTCTAGCTGCTCTTTTCCATTTCTTGCTCTTGTTTTTGATCTGTGATGGTGCTGGAGAAGACCGACCACTGCTCTGCTCCAACTAGTGAGGTCCGGGGCTCCTGTGGTGCCCCCTCTCCTGGGTTAGGTCTTGCTGTCTGCTGCAGGTCCAGCTGGCCGAGCTCGCCGGTCAGCTCCTTGCAAACTGGGTGTTGTGCTTCTGTGTTTGCCTGGCTACCCAGATCACTGTGTGTGATCCAAGCCCCATCCAGCCTCTCTCTCCTTCCTTTTGCAGAACACACAATATTATAGAAAACCAATTTTCTGTCTGGATTAGTTCTTTATCTGCCAATTGAGCACGCTGTGCTATTTCTCAGCTGCCCTGTGAGCTGCTGAGACCCATGGGCCCTGCACATTGCCCCTTTATTATTCAGTTGAAGAGCGGTTCTTCTGTGCTGGAGAGAAGACTTGTTAAGGAAATTCACAAAAGGCCAAAGGCACTGGCAGGCACTAGAAAGAGCAAGAGGAGGAATTCAGAGGATACGAAGGAGGATTTCAATCTTCAGGCTCATTTCTTGATGGAATATAACAGAGCATGCTATCAGCTTGATGAGAGCAAACAGCAAAAAATCCACTGGGTTTGCCTTTGACGCTTTCCCTGACTCTGACATAAATCTAAAACGCCTCATTGATTTTCTGCTTTGCCCAGCCTGAGATCAGCAGTATGAGATTGCTCCGGTTTGCTAGGCTGAGTTATTGCCTGCTGCTTCCAGTGAACTTCCCTGGCAGGTGAGAGTTGGATGGGGTAGACCTGTCTGGCTTTTTTTCTGATCTGCTGTTCCTAGATACAGTATTTTCCCACCCTTCTCAGCCTGGGCGATCAAGGGCAGGTTTTCAAAGTCACTGTTTTACAGGATTGATAAAAGCTTTCTTGGATCTGCCTCACCATCTCTGAAGTAAGCTCTGTCTGTCCAGACCAATACTCATGTATTCCTGCTAAGAAATCCTAGGTGCTGTTAGTAGCTCTGACAGGACCAGAGCTGCCTCCTGATGTGCACTTACACTGTCAGCTGCTGGAAGCACCTCTCAGTCCTGCTTTGCACAGCTGAGAGGAACATGGGCTGAGACAGGGCCTTTTGGACGTGGCTGCAGTATGAACAACTGCAAAAGCACCTAAAACATCGGCAGCTCGTTCTGGTGCTGTTCCCTGGGAGCCCTCCCTTTTTCTGGGGTCTGGTTTGAGCTGCTTCTGGGGAAGAAACCTCCCAGATGAGAGATGTGCCCGCTTTGCACTTGCGTAGTGCAGGGAGGAATGGGGTGGCTGGGTGCTTGGTACTTGTTCTCCTGAACAATGGCTCGGAAACCGTAATTTTCCAACCGGATGTCAGGCATGTTTATTTCTGGATACTTAAGTACTTGGCTTGGCCCTAACTGAATTTGTGTCCTAGCATTTTTCTCAATTATGCTCTCTGATTCCTCTATGTCAGTGTTTAATTACAGATTAATTGGGAAAAACAGTGGTATGCATCCTGCTAGAGGAAATGGATCATCTGCATTTCTCTTCCATGTTCCCATCAGGCTCTAGAGAGAAGCCCTGTTAAATTTTGGCCTTGTCCTTCCCTTTTAAGGTCAATGTCTCCTTCTTCACTGCCCTGCTGATGCCAGGGAGGATCGTGGAATCTCTTGATCAGCACATGTCCTGGAGCAGGGTGGCTGTGCTGAGAAACATAGAGGGCTCAGTAGGCTCTCCTGGACCCTGGCTTTTTGGAGTGTGGTGGGGAGGGGTGTCAGACTGACAGTAGGTGTTGGGTGGAGGAGTGAAGTCCTGCCTGGTTAGACCCTGCCAGAGGAAAGGCTCTGGAGCCCTGCTGAACATTCCCAGCTCTGCCTTCAGCTGAACGTGGGATGACGAATAGAGGTTATTTCTGCAAATGCTCCTTCCACCCATTAACAAGCAGTTAATGGTACAGAGATCCAATAACAATCCCTCAGACTGGCCTGGGAGGTTGTATGGCAGTGTCCCTGCCAAGCAGCATCTCTCACGTTCTGCTGTGACTAGGAGAGCAGGGAAGGGGATGAGGGGAGGGCTGCCAGGGGAGACAGATAAATTTAGAGGCTTAAGCTCCTTACTCTGCCCCCATAAGGTGAGTGTAACCATGACTGACACAGATAAAGCAGCTGGTGTCCCTCTGATAGCCGTGGAATGCAGGTCTCACTCACAGTGCTGCAGGCGAACACTTGCTTTAGGCTCATTTTCCCCCAAACTCAGTGTTCTCACAGAGGTTGAGAAGGCAAGGAGCAACCTTTGCTCAATTCAGTAGGCCGTGCGCTGGTTGGGGTGGCTGTTTGATGTTGCAAAGCTCCTTGTGCGTCTTAACTGTAAAAACTCCTGCTCCTTTTGAAGCTGCGTAAGCAGTCGTATTACTGAGAGTACTAAGTAGAAAATAGAGCCCCTCAACATCTTCCCTGCTGGTAACACATTGTGAAAAGTTTCCTTTCCTCTTAAAAGGAGCAAAGAGCCTTGCTTTACTGCCAATAGAAGATGCATTTCTCTGGCAATCGGCATAAAATAAATCTATTTAAATAGAGGTAATTTGGTCCAAAGGAATTGATTTTGTTATCACAACAGTATGTTGGATAATACTAGTTTGTTTCTTTAAAAAATAAAAAGGTGAGGGCAGGACTACAGTTTGGTACTTTGCACAGCTGTGTAGCTGTTTCCCTCCATGATTTTGGAGTGTCTCTCAGAGGGATGTTGCTGTTTCCCCTGCCCCCCCCGACTTCCCCCTCCCCGATTTTGTTTTGTCCCATTTAGCATGAGAAATGCCTCACATGCCGAAAACACTCATTTAATTTTGGATGATCCCACTTCTAGAGGACATGGAGGGTGGCAGAGAGATGGCAATAGTAAGGCTTTGGACACCCATGACCTCTAGTAGAAGGTGCAGGGGCTTAGAGCATCCAATAATTGTACCACTGGTAACCTGCAGCTGAGTACTAAAGAAATGAGGTGTGTAAGGAAACTGGATATTTGGTCAGCTTAGGCTGTTGAGTTGTAGAGCTGGCTCATTTTGTCTCAGTTCTTTCCTTCTTTATCAACAGGGTGCTTTCCAGCATTGCCAAATTACCCCAGGGCCAAGTAAATCTGTGTTTTGTTCGGCTGTTTGATGCCATGGTGGCCTCCTTCCCTCCCGGCCCCTTCCTCAAGCTGAGGTCTGGCTCCCCTGACAGAGGCTGCAAGCCCCCCAGGGTACTGTTGCTTTGGGAGAGGCTTTTGTCTCCCGTTTGCCGCAGCGGGCACTGGCTGGACTGAGGATGTGGAGAGCAGAGCCCTGGCAGGCGCTGAGCAGCAATGCAATGGGGACAGCGAGTATGGATGGAGCTGACTCAAACATCTCCTTTCCTCGGTGCCTGCCTGTCTGTCAATAGCACCTGTCAAACTTCTGAGGGTGGGGGTAAGATATGTGAAGGGGAGGGTTGAATTATGGCTGGGAAAACACCAGGTTTCTTGTTTTTTATTAGGAAACCTTTCAAATTTACCTCCATGGCCTGGCTAGTCTAATAATTAATTGATTTCTCTGTGCCTTGGTGCATTTTACAGAAGCCCTGTCAATATAAGGCCCTTGATTTAGTCAATAAGAAATGGGCTGGGGACTTCAGACTAGGATTTAATCATTGCAACATCACTGGTGACATTTCAAGTGACAGATTTCCCATTAACCTGGGGAACCCTGTTTGCCTTGTTCCTGTGGTGCCCTCTGATCAGCTAATGTTTGGGGGGGAAATCCCTGGCTGCAGGACCAGGGAGCTGAGCAGTGATGGGGAAGGGAAGAGTGAGACTCCAGACCAGGATGGTGCTCCTGCCTCAGCAGATGTGCTGCTGGCTCCATGCTCATGTCCCACTGTCAAACTGCAAACTTAATAATGTTTGGCAGCAACTAATTCAGGCAATAATTACTGCTTTCTGCCAGGAAGCCGTGCAGACCCTGCAGATGAAGATGCTCTGCCCTGCTGAGGGGGGCTGGGACACAGATGAGTCCCTTTGACCCCAGTCTCCAATGAGTAACAGCAATGCTGCTGTGCACCAAAGGTGTGGTGAAGAGCTCTTGTTGCTTCTGAGGAAAGGTCACCGCTTGCAGATGACGGACGGTGCAGCCTGGGAGCACAATGGGGACTTGTCAGACATGGAAAGATAAGTGAACTGGCCCCTGCTGTGAGCTGGGGAGTCATGCTCTTCAGAAGCCCAGCCACACAACTTGTCTCATCTCCTAGTTGGTAGGTTTTTGGTGTATTCTCTGTGTGCTGTCTGTGTCTGGGGTGGTTCTGACCTGTCCAGCTGAATCTGGTGAAAATGCTATTCAGGCAGGGGATGTTTTGCACTTGAATGCAGAACGTAGTCCTGTGGGTTTGGTAGCTGGACTGCTGCAGTGGTGGGTCTGCTGCCAAGCCACAAACATCCATGGAAACCTGAGACTTCAGCAGGCTCTGGAGTACGAGTATGTCCAGGAAACCACACTTCTCCATCTCTAATCAGAGCTAAGTGGATGTGAGGCGTTGAGTTTCTCCCTGCAAAGACATGTGTTGCTCTCATTGTGTCATCTGGGTAGCAGGCTGTGGCTGGCTTCTCTTTCATCGGACTGGGCTTTCCCCCTGACCTGGGGCTGCCCGTGTGAGGTTCTGTCCAGACCCTGTTCTCCACACCATCATAGTGCAGCTGTGGAACAGAGGTCTCTTCCTCGCTCCAGTGGAGCTGAGATGCTGCCTGTTTCTTCTGGGCCTGGAGCAGAAGTTGCTGACAGTGGGCTGCTGCCAGCTCTCTGCTTTTCAGGAGAGCCCTCGAATCTCGGCAGGGCAAATAGAAAACCCATGACCCCCTCTGCTGGCAGCCATCTCCTGTTGAAGTATTACTTCAAACCAATTTAAAATTCATTCACATTGACATCAGTGTGAAATGAGAAGGCAAGGGTTTTCCTTGCTTTTCCCATTAAGAATAAATCTGCCCTCTGAGACAGCCTGTTTACACCCTTTAATAAGGCTCCACTGTCTGAAGCAGGATCACTGCTCTGCAGGATAAGCCATGCTTGCTGAGCACCCTCTTCTCTTTCTGTTCCTCCGACAAGGAGTGGGAAGTGCTCCTGAGTTGCCTGTGCAGGGCCGTTGGGACTCCGTTCCTCGGACTGGCTGTATTTCAGCTCTGCTGCTGACACTGGGAGTTTTGTTTGGTTGGGGCAGCCAGATGATGCTAGGACACAGCACAGAAACTAGCTGAGAACTCACCAAAAAGAAAATTCTTTCTGTTTTAGTGAAGGAGGTTATCCTGCTAATTAACCTAACGCAGGGTCCTTGAGGCTGGGACCTGGATTAATATGTGTATTAGCTGAGGGGGGAGGTAGCCAGCAGCATGAGGTCTGAGCTGGGAGCGTTCTCGTGGGCCAGGCTGCACTTCCCATCCTCCTCTTGGCGCTGTGACAAGGTGGGATTTGGGGTA
This sequence comes from Tetrax tetrax, assembly GCA_009806455.1. Taxonomy (NCBI): domain Eukaryota; kingdom Metazoa; phylum Chordata; class Aves; order Otidiformes; family Otididae; genus Tetrax; species Tetrax tetrax. The sequence continues at coordinate 64,632 of WHYT01013045.1, forward strand.
TAGGGCTTTTTTTAAAGGGAAACTTTGGACTCTTGGAGTTTATTTAAGATACCTTATTCCTTTGGGTTATTTTTAACTTGCTATAGCAGTGAGATGAAAGCATTTTCCAAGCCCCTGTAAATGAGGAGCTGGTTGCTTCTCTTCATTGGATCTGTTTCATAGGTGAGGAAGAGAGTAATAGAGCCAGAAATGTAATTATATCTCTCGCAGTGTGGGGCTGTTCCGTGGCAAGACCTCTGCTCTGTGCCTAGTGATGAGGAGCAGCACTCAGCTGCAGGATTTCCACAAAAGAAATGATGCAGTTGTTGGCTCCCTCCCCTGGCTCAGGAGGCCCTACGCAAAGAGAAGGGGATGATGTGGAGCCCTCCTCAGGGCAAGGCTCAGTCTGGGCTGGCAAAGGCAGCTCTTTCGGTTTGGCTGTTGCGTCTTGCACTCTGAGATACGGAGCCCGCTTGGGTTGACTGTGGTGGGCTCTCCTGTGCAGGCAGAACGAGCTGTCTATTGTGATGCTGAGGGTTTAAACTCGAGACAACTGGAGATGATGTCTAATTTGTCTTTCCTCTGCCTCATCTGTGTTGGATGGAGGCTCTGCAGAGCCAGATGTGCTGCAGACTGACAGTTTGCAACCAGATCTGCAATTTGTGCCTAACAGGGCATACCCTCAGGGAGCACACCAGTGCTGGCAGACCTGCCATAGCCCAGCCTTTCTAGGTGGCCTCCCGTGCCCAACACGCACAACCCACTCTGTGTTGAAGGAAACCACTCCACCTGCAGAGGGGATTTTCCAAGCGTGCTCTGTGGTCAGTGGGGGTAGCCAGTCCTTATCCCCTCCTATTAGCAGCAAGCTGAAATTTCCCATATTTGAAAACCATTTCTGATCCATTCATGCTATTTGGCACTGACAAGAGAGCAAAGACCTCGCGATTTAGCTCAGGAAAGTTGTCTCATCTCTGCTCTATGTTACACTCTCCATTTAAACCAGTTCCCTAAGACTGGGAACAGGCTATACAGGCTTTTCCTTATTTGCTGGCACCCAAAGATGCTGTTTGTCACAGCCATGCCCAGCAAGAGGCAGGGAGTACCCGTAGGAAACTGGTGGAGCTGGAAGAAATGGGGGTCTGGGCATGTAACTAGCCTGTGCCGAAGTGATCACTACCCTGTCCTCTGCTCACAGCCGGAGGGGACAGAGATCTGGGGGTGTGAAGCAGCAAGGGGCTCTGCGCTCGGCTCCCTCCTGGGTAAGAGCACTGGACGTTTTGCTGTCCGTGGAAACTGGGTAATATCCTGAGCTGGCACTGCTTGGCTGCAAAACACTGTTCTCTGCCTTGGCGTGGATTGTGAGGGCGATGTGAGTTTACCCCAGCTGCGGTGCTGACCTAGTAACTAGGAAGTAGGGGTTTTTTTTGTTAAAGGATGGAATTGGTCCAATTTGGTCTGTACAAAGCAGCTTTTTAAAGCTGGTCCTGCTGTGTGAGTTGAAAACAGTGTTGAAATAAAAAAAAAAAACCTCCATAAAGAGATCTTGAAGACTTTATCCTAATCGTATGAATGCTTTCTGCATTAAAGCATTACTGTAATGAGACTGTGTCAAATGCTTTGCTGGAAAAGCCATTAAAACAGATTAGAGCATCTATCTGTACCATAAAAAGGTCCTTTTAGTAGAACTCTCTATAACTCCAGCTGTCGTAAAACAAGAGACTCCTGAAATGTCCTGTGAGCAGTCATTAAAACTGGGGAAGTCTCAGCCTCATGGTCTTGCTTTGATTGTTTCCAGTGTAAAAAGCACTTTGACCCTTGGACTGCCATTGCTTGGGGAACCTCTGCCTCAAGGAATTAATGACCTCTCATTAAACCCAGATAATTGTCACCTCAATTCCCAGCTGACCACGGGGAGGAGGATGAAGGCAGTCCCGTGTGATGTGCTGTATTGTGTGGCTTTCCCTTGGTCCCTGGACCTGTCCCCACCTCCCTGAACACAAACGTGAGCTGGTCAGACAAAGGCTGGTGTGACCCAGGGCCTGAGAGAGGCAGGCTTCAGCTGAGCTGGGGAAAAGGAGTTTGCAGAAACACTCAACTAAGGTGGGTTGAGAAACTGTGATTTCTTTGGAGCTGTAACAATCAGAACATATTCTTTTTACTGGAACAAGTTTGATTTTTATGCATATCCTCTCCTTTCTCTAGTAAATATATGGGTGGTTCTTAAAAATAAAATCCTCCCTCATCTCTGAAACTTTAGCTTAACTGAAATGACATTTTGACTTGAGGAAAAATAACAGAGGAGGAGAAATATCTAGCTGCCTTGGTCATGATTCCCTTCCATCCCCGATGAAGTAATTGAGATACAAGGACAGATGCACAGGGCTGAAGGAGCTGGAGAGTATCTGAGAGAGAACGGAGGCAAAATCAGATTAGCATCAATGCTTTTGGGTTTCTGCCCTAGTAACAATTCAGGCACCAGTCTGCAGATCCTTGTTTTGATCCTTTTGAGCTGAGAATATAAAAGGAGTGCTCCTTCATATTCAACAGATGCATCTGAAGAAAGTACAAAGGGGAGAGAAAGTGCCAGATCCTTTAACTCCTTTGAAGAACTGAGCATATGAAAAAAATGTTTATTTTAAAAGGGGGAGAATTATCAGAGTTTAAAAATTCAAGAAAAAAAAAAGAGGGGACACAAACATAACTTTAACCTGTAATTGTCCTCTCTGCATTCATTTCCCTGCTTCAGAGGGTGTTCCTTGTGCTGTGACTCCTCACAGGTTTTCTCCCTATTGTCCCTGCTCCTAAAGGCAGTCTTTGGGCATGATGCTGCTTGGTCTTCTCTCTTCACCTCCCTGTTTTATTCCCGGCTGAAGAGTGAGGTGTAGCCCTGGGAGGAGACCTGCCCTTGCTGTTACACTCCTAGTGTATGGTTCACGCCAGCACAAAGCTGTAGCTGCCTCTGTGGGGTTTGGTTTTGGGTTTGTTTTTTTTTCCCTATCCCTCCTTTGTCCATGTGTCTTCAGCCACCTCTTTGTGCTGTGGTGGTGGCTCTTCAGCCTTGAGAGAACAAACATTGCAAGTACTGTGGTGTTTGGGGTCTCTCCTCAGGTCCCACAACAGGGCTTGTTTAGACAAAGACCTTGGCACAGGCAGGCGGATGGTTTCTGTGCTGTCTTCACTTCTGCTGTTTTACCTTGAACATTGTGCTTTTAATGTGTCCTCTTTTGTTTGGAATAATTTGTCTTGCAGTCTCCACTTTGTGCTCCTTTGCTGATAGCCCCAGGTTGTGTGTCAGATATAAGCATTTGGGATGGTATCTGTCTCTTCATCCTTTAACAGATGCTGATGCCATCTGAAAAATGTGCATTACGTTCCCAAACAAATAGCCATGGCTTTTGATGGGTGAAGAGGAGCAACTGTGCTTACATTTGGGGGCACCTATGAACGCCCTCACTTGTGATAATAGTTGCTGCCTTAGCAGTGAGACTACGTTTCTTTTCTAGTGCTTTGGTTGTGTGTATAAATTATTTTATAGTCCAGTTTTCTCCGTTGATATCTGTTGGGGAATTCTACTTTTGTTTATCAGTTCTTTTAATGACTGTGTAGGAGGGTGACTAGCTTTTATAGAGTGCAGCTATGAAAGTGGTCGCTTGGCAGCAGCGAGGTTTGCAAGGGGTCAGGTTGCTTTAACAGACGTGCAAATTAACTGTTCTTCTTGTATGGAATCCCAAAGCAGGTGGAACCCTTCCTCAAGAGAAATCACCAAGACAAGCCACATCATAGCTTTGCTGTTACTGCAGAGTACTGAGCAGTGACTGTAAAGGGATGTTGCATTTTCTTTGCTTCCATTTACAGTCAATTAGTTGACCTGCATTCTGCAGAGACAGCCGTGTGATTTGAGCTTAATGAGTCCATGGCATGTGGGACAGAGACAGGTGGCTCCTCTAAGCGTGGGTGAAAGGCCCGTTTTGTGTCTTATGAATTATGTTAAAATTGATGGGAGTAGATAGTATCCACAGAATGTTGGCATTTAAAAATGCGCCGGAGCTGCCTCTATGGCTGTTCATGCTCACCCATACAAGCACCCTGTAGCTCCAGGATGCTCTGGGACAGGAGCTGGCGTGGGTGAAGATGCAGCAGTGGCTGTGTCCCCTGAGGACTCGCTCCTAGCAGACAGCTTGTGTCCTGGGGTGGGAGGCAGCTGCTTCGTTTTGTCCTGTTTCTGTACCAAAACAGCTTGTGCATCTGCAGTGTTCTGCTGCAGAGGGACTCCAGAGGGACTCTCAGCTGGGACAGAAGGCACTGCCATAGACGCGTCAGGCGTGGTTTATGTCCGTGCCGGCTTTGGTCGTGAAGTGTGGAGCTGTGGGTTTCTTCCAGGCTGCCTCAGTTTGGGAAAAGGCAGCAGGACCCAGCCCTTCAGAGGCAAGTCACTGTCACAGGGTGTCCTGCTTAGGCACAGTGCCAGCTGAGGGCTCAGAGCATCCCCCATCTGATTGTTGCTAGAACCAGCCTTGGAAGGACCAGCACAACCCAGATCTGAGCCTGGTGAACGATCCCCTTGCTACTACTGCTGTGTAACATGAAAATAAACTATTTTCTATATATGAAAGCCTGCAAGGTAATTAATATCCTAGCCATTAAATTCCACTGTAGTATACTCAGTGTTAATAAGCTAGCTAAGAGCTCTGCTTGAAATTAGTAAGTTGCAAATGACCCAAGGGCCACTGCTTCATGCTTGCTTTTTTCCCCATTTACCCACCAAAAATTACAGAATCTAAATAGAAAGACAATTTTCATTTATGAGCTAGTATCATTATTCATAACTGGAGAGTTGTAAGGAATAAAAAGCCTTTCTGGTTAATTAGAAACTTCAGCATCTCAGGGAAATTTGGAAGGGGGGAAAAAAATCTGAGTTTGACTGAGGTGCAGAAATCAAAAGGAAGGGTAATGTAATTTCTGCAGAAATTTCAAAATGCTTGATCCTCAGGGTCCAGCTCTCCTGTGCAGGCCAATGATCTCGCTGCAGGGAGCATGCAGCATGCCAGGTGGTAGAGTTGCTGGATGTCTAGGGTATTTCCCCACCTCCTGGCTGCTCTCTCATGAGAGAGAGAGAGATGGATATGCTCCAAGAAGGAAAAGGGGAAAGGAATTGCCAAATCAGCTTCTGAACTGAAAGAGCAAGAAGTCCCTTTTGCTGGTCATGCCGTACAACTCTGGAGCTTTCTCCTGGCACTGATCTGCTTGGTGTGCCTTTGGTGAGCTGCTTGTGAAATCTGGGAGAGGTGCTTCAAAGGAAGCAGGAGCAGAACTGGGCAGCTCCCCTTGGAATCACAGAGCTGAGATTACTGGGCCAAAATCCCCTCTCCCCTTTGAAAAGGGGTGGGGTAGGAGCAGCTTGCAATGCTTTTGTGTTCTAACTCTGGCTTTTTTTTCTTGCTCTCGGGGCTGTCAGTCTGCTATACCCTACTAACAGCAGAATCTCTAATTAAAACAAATTATACATAAAAGTATAGACATGCTTTGCTAATTATGTGGCTTGCTTAGCAGGAGCTAAGCGAGCTGTGGTTTTGTTAGTGTCATTTCTAAGAGAAGGTAGCATTGCTCAGAGATGCTGAGGAGAGAGGGAGGGAACAGTCTTGGAAACAGGTTATTTTATTTGTATCCGTTGTATGTGTGCAAAGTATCAGCCTGATTCTTGTATTAATCATAGAATGATAGAGTGGTTTGGGTTGGAAGGGACCTTTGAAGGTCATCCAGTCCAACCCGCTGCCAGGAGCAGGGACATCTCCAACCAGATCAGGTTGCTCAGAGCCCCGGCCAGCCTGGCCTGGAATGTTTCCAGGGATGGGGCATCCACCGCCTCTCTGGGCAACCTGGGCCAGTGCTCCACCACCCTCAGTGTATTTTTTTTTTTTTTCCTTATATCAAGTCTGAATCTGCCTCCCGCTATTTTGAACCCATTACCCCTCATCAATGCCACTCTTTTAACAATCTCTGAAAACCTGATGTTTCTACTGAGCTGCTGTGCTCAGAAGCAGAAGCTTCTCTAATGTTATGTACAATCCCTATATAGCTCCAGATGCTCATCTTCTTTTCTTCCCTCTTCGCCCCATCCCCTAGGGACAATTAGGGAAGAGCTTGTAAATTCATAATTATGGACCTTTTCAAACTTAGATCAGTTCCTCCAGTCTATCAGGTGAATACATATTTATAAGTGTTCTTAAAAATGCGCCATCCTTCACTCAATGAGGTGTAATGAATCTATCATGTAAATACATGCTCAGGTGCAGAATGGAAAAATCCCTGGGGTATTTTTTAGGATTATCAGAGAGATGTTCCTTGAGTAGCTTGGCTTATCTGGAAAGTGATAATAAGTGATTTAACTATATACAATGCACAGATCATTTAATGGATATTTTTTCTTTATCAAAGCCATACCGTGTCTCTTCAGGCAAGCAGAGTCTCTTAGCTCTGTAACTTGGTTCATATTAAGAGTAGTAATTTAAAAGAACTTAAGGAATAACTCAACTACGCTGCTGAGATCAGACTGTGAAGGGTGCATCTTCAAAGAGTGCGTCTTCCAAATAAAAGCAGAAAACTTCATTATTGATACAAGAAATGGTGTTTGAGATGCCTGAATCTGAAAATTCTTGTTACCTAGTCTCTTCTGCTCTGGTAAGACTTAACCAGTTTTGCATTTCTGGTTTTGCTATGGAACATGGAGTAAAGTCTTTCTGAAGATGCTGGGGTGGTTGAAGTTGTCCCTGTGCTCTGATTAGGGGGTGGGAACACTTGAAGCCAAGCTGTGGGGAAGGAAGCCGGAGTCTTTAGTGTCTGAGGCAGTGTTTGATGTGTTGCAAGATGCTTTACCTGCAACACATCAGTCACAGATCAGCAGCCTGCTGACCTGCAGAGGTGTTTCTCCAGATGGCAATCTGATGGTGGCAGGATAGGAGGAGGAGTGTCATCTTTTGCATGTTGGCAGCTGTGGCCTGAAGGAAGAGTTGTGAATCCAGAGTCCTTTTTGCTAATTTGAGCTCTGCAAGTCATGTACTGCATGACTGTGGGGAAACTGCTGCTTTTCTGTGCCTGGCTTTCTCTGGTAGCAATCCGGGTCCTGAGCTAGACAGGGAATATTGGCTGTGGAATTACTGAGTATTACTGGGCCCTGGTAAGTGCACTCTTGTCAGCGTAGACCTCCATAGAGTCCCCAAATGCTTGGTGCCTGATGTGAGCCACTGGCCCAGTGGTTCTGCTGCATTTCTGCATTTGGGGAAGTTTGTTCTTGAGCGGGCTCAAACTTTGGAGGAGAGTCTGTAGGTGATTGCTGTAGGGAGGGTTTGCAGTGAGGGTTGGGGTTTGTGACTTCCCCTGGTCGGTCAAACCTTTCTTTCTTCCTCCGTGTGAGCACTTCTGAGCTCTGCCATGAGAGATGATGACAAGGAATGGGTTGCCCCTCTTCTAGGGGAGGCGTTGGGTCTGGTAGGCTCTCAGAAGGAAGCCAATTTGTGTGCCCATCACTGGCCCAACAAGCAGTTCTGGCTGGCTTTCTTCTACTGCAATTTCTCTGACTGCAGAACCTAACATTTATTACTGTTTTGAGTATTTAGTTTGGCATCTTTCTACTCACAAATGTCAGTAGTGAACCTTAAAATAACACCAGGGTATGTCTCTGGGACATACCTGTGATTACAGTTAATCAGGGCTGTAAGTGCTTCGTTGGCCTGATGCCAGGGCACTCAATCACACTCAAAGTCAAACTTGCTGCTTAAATCCTTGTGCTGCTAGGCAGAAGAATACACTTCCTCCAGGTTACTGGGTGATAATTCGGTATTGCAACTGGAAGTGAGCCTTTCTCATCTTTAAGCCCAGTTAGGAAAACTTGGACTCCTATCCTGACCCTAATTAACCGAATCTATTCTATTTTCATTGCATGGCACTAATGAACTTCTTAGAAAGGAGGAGATAATTGTTCTGGAGTGTTAACAACTGTCCTAATTTAACGTTGCACGGAATAGCTGATGCAGAAAGAAATCTCTGCAATTTTATGGCTACAACTCTTCAAAGTCTGCCTAACCAAAGGGAAAGGACATTTACCCAGAACAAAGGCAGTATATTTTGTAAAGCAACAAGTCAAGAAATGCATAGAAAGGGGCAAAACACTTTTTTCGCAGGCTCATTTTCCTGCAGGTTCATTAATTGCTGTGTGCCACAGAAGACAGCAGTTGCTCCTTGTCAAACTAGCAGGAGAAAGTTGTACCCTCAGCCCAAGTATTTGCAGGTGAATCCCATGTATGTGGTAGCCTTTGTCTGATGCTGTTACCTCTCTGCCTTGACGTAGTTTAACAAACCTAGAGATACTAGAGACAAAAAGTTGCATGTACCTTGGAAAAACTGCATGCTTGTAGTCCAGATTGAACTTGTGTGAGCTCTACTCTCATTAAATCCATAAGCAATTGAGTCCATGCTGCATTACCAGTTGCCACCAGCCATAGTTCCCAAGTTTAAAAATAAAAAAAAAAAAAGTCAAGTATCCAAGCATGGGACTGCTGGGCAGGATAGAGCTCAGCATGCAGGGCAGGTACCTCCTTTCTTCCCAACAGCCCTTTTTTCCTAAACAATATCCCTGTCTGTAGGTGTTCTGTTTTAAGCCAGGTTGATGGTGCTATATCTCTTACAAGACTCTTGAACTGCCCCACTGAGCTGTCATTCAGACATTACTTTTGAGTGCCTTTCTAAACCCCAGTTGCTTGTGTTGTAAGCAGTTGTGGGACTGTGTATTTGGGATGCTAAAGCTGGGGCTCTGCTCGCATGGAGGCATTTGGGCTGCTCAGGTATGGCATTTCCGAGGGCTCTGTGCCTGTTTTGGTGAGACTGGTGTGCTGGGCTCCGGGAGGATCCTGTCGCCTTGTGTTCCCTGGGAGACTGGGGAGAGGCTTGACTGTTGCTGGTGGCTGGCAGGTCATTGATGGATGAGATCAGCTCCTGGCACTGACTGCCAGCAGATCCTTCCCCAGTGATCTTTTTATATATAGTGTCCTGTTATGTTGTCTTTAAAAATTATCATTTCTAATGTTACAGCCTGAAGATGTTGTTGACAAGTTTTGTTAATTGTTACAGTTTATTATGGTTCTAATTACTGCATTTTTTAATGTGGGCTGAGCTTTCTGTGGTGTGAATCTGTTTACGCTCTTTTTCTTTTTGTAAAGCAGAGTGCTTTACCATCTAATTACAGTGGACTTCATAGAGTTAGCTGAGGGGCAATATTAATTACCCTTTGTCCTAGCTTGTCTCTTGCTGCATTTTCTAATTTCCCAATTAATTCTTTTTACATTCTTTGCATTGTGAAGCTAAGGAATAAAATTCCAAACAACCAGGAAGGTCAAGGTTTGGGGTGGGGGCAGTTGTGTGGAAAACCTCTGCACTGTTGATCTGTGCTGCCGCAGCTGGACACGGTGGGCTGCGTCAGGGAATCCAGAGCTGGGGCATAGAGCTCTCGGCTCTGGTTTGCCTGCTCCCTATTCTCTTTCTGCTCCTGATGTTAAGAGGAGTGATGGATTTCACCCCTCGCAATCACCCCACTCTAAACCTGATGGTAAAGCAAGCAGGTATGGGAGAGATGGAAAGAGGCAGCTGGCAAGAGTGCTGTGGCTAGGTACTCATTAAAGTCTCCTCCAACTCACACAATGACCATTAATGACTAATTAGTTGTGCTCCCCGTGCTCCCACTGCAGTACTGATTAATTTAACAAGCCTTTCTGCTGCCTGCAGTACCCATACAGAAAAGGGAGAGTCTGTATGGCACGCAGGTGCCCTGCTAGCCCTGGGGCACCCAGCCTGCCCAGTGGCCAAGGAGGCTGGTCTGCTGTTGGGCCCAAGGTTGGTGATGGATTTGTTCCACTGCTACAGGTCTCCTCCCTGGCAGCAAACGGTGGGGGATGCTGGCTGCCCTCCTGCCCCAGGAGAAGGGGGAGCAGGCAGGAGATGACTTGCAGCATGTGCTTATGGTGGCCTGTGTGCTCCTCTGGCTCCTGCTGTAATTTATTGAGGCCCCGTGGTTTATTAACTGTGGTCTTAGAATGATGGATGGTGCTTGTTTAACGCAAACCTGCCTTTGGTGCTGCTACTTCAGCAACTGCTGATTTGTTTTCTTCCCTCCTCTGCACCAGAGCTGGTAGTAATGTAGCTGGGATCAGGATAAGGCACTGTTTTCTCTGACTGTGAAACAGGCATGAGCTTGTCCTTTCTCCTCCTCCTCCATCAGCCATCTCCTCTCCCCCTTGCCTTGGTAAGAGCTCGGTACAGGGCAGAGACCACAGCGCGCAGAAGCAGGAAAGCTGTAGGGGGGTGACTGGTGACAACGGGGACAGCGCATGGCTGCCAGCTGGAGAGAGCCAGTGCTGGGACAGAGCTGCCCCTCCAGTCTGCAGAAAAGAGGATCAGCTTGGTGCTGGGCAGAGACAAGAGCCAGCCTTGCCACGGGGGACAGGGAGAGAAGGAGCAATGGACCGAGCTGGCCTGGCCCCCACTGCTATGTGGTGGGAAGGCTTATTAATTGCTTGGTGGTGCTGCGTTATATGGCCCATTTGCAGCTTTTTCTTGTCTGTTTTGAAACTGTGAAATGAGGCGCAGTAATCAAGGAGGGTTTTAATAACCATCCCAGCTCTGACATTTAAATTACAGATGGCATTTTCAATTAAACAGGCACTCTCAGCAGGTTTAATTTAGCTATCAGTTCTGCTCTGTTGTTTAAGTGCTTTCTTAAAAACAGTGATGAATTTTAAACCTGTTCCAAAGGGAGAAGGAGCTGAGGAGGGACTGGAGCTGGCTGGAGAAGGGGAAGCCCCTTCAGGGGACGCCGAGTGTGCAAAGGGAAGCCAGAGACTGAGGAGATGAGACGTTCAAGTCCCCCAGGACAGGTTGGTGCACAGGATGCTCAACATGCTGCTCTTATTTAGTGTCATTCTGTGCCTACGTGCATGCGTACACAGTCACAACACCAAGTTTCCAAATGCAGGGACACCTGGGCTTGAGCCCCCCATCTATTCTGTGGCTGATGAGGTGCCGGTGTTTGTGCCTGCTTTCACTCCTCTGCTCCATACCATCTTTCTGATGGCAATACCTTGTGCATAATCTTAGAAAACATGCTTGGCTGGCATAATAATTGTGTACATCTTGGTGCTGCCAGCCTTGTGCGTGGTTGTACTCCAGCTCCAGAGCAGATAGCTGTGCCCCTGCACTGACGCTTTCTCTGGCAGGAGCCCTGTTCTCCCCACGTGCAGCTGTGCTGCACTCCTTCAGTGTTTTTTCACTGCTGTCCTGCTTCTGCCCATGCACGATGCGCTGTCCTACAGCACAGCTGCATTCAGAGGCAGGCCCACAGCTGTCCTTTCTACTTTTTTACACATATATTCTCCCACTTTACCAGGGCACCCCAAATCCACGTACATGACCTCTCCCTTGCACTGTTCATAGTTTGCTTGCTTCTCCCAAGCAAGGCTGGGGCTGTTTCCAGCTCTGCTTAAACCTGAACCTAACAAGAGAAGACCATAAAGGGCATGGTGGGAATTACTGGTTTGGTTCAAACTTAATTGTCTCCCTGATGACTCTGGCTTGCTCGCCTCATTAGTTACTGGACGGTGCTGGTTGCTGACATACAGATACAGAGCTTGGTTTGCAAGTCCTTATGGGCCCTGGGAGCTGCTGTTGCTCAGGGCTGCCTGTGCTGAGGTGTGACCTGCCTCCAGGTCTGTCCCAAGGGAACGCAGAGAAGCAGCATACTAGGTGTGTCCTACCACTGAGGTGAGTGCTACTGTTATGTCACCTGGCACTCCGAATCTCAGTGGCCTGCAGGCAGAAGTGGAACTTTTTCTATAATTGACGAAGGGGTGAAGCTGGGGCAACCACAACTTCTGCGTGCCTGAGGCTAATGTGCTGCCTTGCTTGTGAGGTGGACACGGGTGCTCTTTGCTTAGTACGGATAATGCCTGGTGAGCGGCCCTGGAAGGCAGGCTGCGTTGTCCCTCGCCTGTCCCTCTCCAC